>CM065683.1:4141909-4188892 GCA_017654935.2 Phymorhynchus buccinoides
GTTGCATAACGGCAGCATTAACGCATCTGCGCTCTAATTGACAGGAATTGAGCACCCGATCGAGGAAGAAGGAAGAAGAAAATGTCCAGCCACACGTCCAGCTAAAATCGCACGACTGTACGATTCGATCACGTGATCTCGATGCGCGAATCACATTTTTGTTCTTGGAGACCACGTGATCGTTGTATCGCACAGTTTTTGCGATTTAGTGGACGTGTGCTGGACCTTGACCTTTCTCCCTTTCAAGAATTATAGGCTTGCAACGCTCGCAATCTGAACAGAATTAGTCCCTGGTTTAGTTCTGGTGGGTGTTTTTTCTCTCCAACTTGTACGCTTAGTTTTCTGCTTATTAATCATTCTTCTTCTTCTTCTGCGTTCCCAGGCTATATCAGAGTATATGATTATAATGGGTGGTATTACGTATGTGTCCCGGTTTTCAGTTTTCACTGGTCTCACGGCTTGCGTGTCACAGCCGGACACATTCCGATTTCGGAGGAACTCAAAAGGTAGAAAAGGCAGGAGAATGGCCAATAAGTCAGAAAGATAGTAGTAGATGATAGAAAAATCCAAAAAGGCTACATCTGTCTGTACATTCTTCTCAAAGCTCTGGCAAAGGTCATGAAGAGTGGTGACCAGCTGTGTCTCGCAGGAGAAGCCCCGACGAAAACCATGGTTCAGGTTGGTGAGAATCTTGTTTTTCTCTAAGTGCTGCATCAGGTGA
The DNA here is from genome assembly GCA_017654935.2 of Phymorhynchus buccinoides. Lineage (NCBI taxonomy): Eukaryota > Metazoa > Mollusca > Gastropoda > Neogastropoda > Raphitomidae > Phymorhynchus > Phymorhynchus buccinoides. The sequence goes on from CM065683.1 coordinate 4,142,631, forward strand.
CTGCAGATGATGTGCTCCAGGAGCTTGCTGGTCACTGACGTTAGAGAGATAGGCCGGTAATTTTCTGCCATGTGCTTGTCCCCCTTCTTGAAGATTGGCGCGATGTTGGCTGTGAGCCATTCATCCGGCAGGGTTCCAGTGTCGACTGATTTCTGGAAAATAACTGTCAGTCCTTTTGCCAGCTGGGATGCGCACTCCTTAAGGACTCTATTGGGGATGTTGTCTGGGCCTGTAGCTTTGGATGGGTTGATGATCTTTAATAGTTTTTCCACCCCTTCTCTTCCTATTGGAGGCCCTTGATGGAAGGAAACTGTGGGAGGAAGGGACTTGGAGGTGGAGATGTTGTTGTAAAGACGGACTTGAACTGGTTGATGAGGACATTTGCTTTTCCTGCGCTGTCGATGATCAGCTTCCGGTTGGCTTTCAGAGGCGCAACTCCTACATTGTCCTGCTTCTTGGCCTTGACGTACTTCCAAAAAGGTTTGGAGTCATTTTCATCAATCCTTTGTTGATGACACTGTTTAGAAAATCAGCCTCTGCTCGCCTGAAGGAACGCTTGCACTCTTTCTGGACATGTTTGAAATTAGCCCAGTTTCCTGTCCAGCGGGCCTGGTTGTAGAGTCTTCTCTTTTTCCTGATCAAGCGGCGTAGCTTTCCACTTAGCCAGGGCAACCTGTGTCTTCCTGAGCGGAGAACAGATGGTATGTTCTTCTCTGTAGCCTCTGATAGTTCGTCCCGGAACTTTTCCCAAAGGGTGTTGACGTCCGCTCCTTGTTCACTCTGTGAGGCGACTTTCTTTGAGATGTCATCAGCTGCTCTCCTCATTTCGTCCCAGTCTGCCCTGCCGAAGATAAAACATTTTCGCGGTGGTGATGCAGAAATCGGCGCTCACAACCATATCATGGTCCGACAGTCCTGGTATGCTGGTGGAGGCTTTCAGCAGAGTTGGGTTGGTGGAAAACACCAGGTCCAAGAGGTTGTCTCCTCTGGTGGGTTGACCATGAACTTGGTGCAGCCCATACTTCTCCACTATTTCTACCAGTCTCTGCTGTACATGGCGCTCAGGGGCTCCAGCAGCGACTGTGTGAGTGTTCCAGTTCACATCTGGGCAGTTGAAGTCGCCACACAGGATGATGTTCTTCTCCCCTTTTCCGGTGACTTTCTGCAGTGAGGCGTCAAGGCGGTCATGATGGTCTATGTGGCGGTGGGGCATGTAAAGCGAGCCTAGAGTAACATCCTTCCCTTTTGTCCTGATTTTTGTCCAGGATAGTTCTGCGTCAGGGCAGTCAGACTCGTAGGCTTCATCAATTCCAGTGGAAATGAAGTCCTCTCTCACCAGCACAGACTCCTCCACCCAGATCAGAGTGCCTCTGTCGTTTCTGTATACATGCAGTATATCCTGGTATTTATGGACCCGGCTGTGGAATTTATAGAATGTGTTCAGGCGGGCTTCAGTTCTGCAGTTCTCAAGAAGGGGCCATTTCAGGCTATTCTTGAGGTCTGCTGATCTTGTTGTCGCATGGAAGTCACGGGCCACCCATCTTGCAGCTCGGCTCTGGATTTTCTAAGGCGTCGATGCTGCCCTTGTTGTGGGGGTCCCAGACTGGGCTGGCGTATTCCAGGAGGGGCCTTGTAGGCCTGCTGCTTGAGCTTTTTATTATTAATCTTCAAGGCCCTCCTCAGGAAGCCAAGGATTTTGTTTGCCCACTTAAGGTCAGTGGAGAAAGTCACACCCACGTATTTAGCATGGGGCACGCTCTGGAGTTGGTGTCCGTGTAACTTCAATGTTTTCTCATGAATCTACCTTCATAATTTCTCTAATGGCCAACGAACGTTCATTGTTATTGTCATCGTCCGTCGTCACCGTCCATCATCACCGTCGTCGTCGTCGTCGTCTCTCTGCAAGCATTGATATAATTTTGGTGCTCATTATATTTGTGGCGTGTAACCACGAGTGTTTTGTAAACAATCAGTGTGTTGATTGTGGCCACAGAAACTGTCTGTTGTGGCTACGTACTGCAAAGAAGAAGAAGAAGGGAAGCCACTCTATTAAGTTAGCAGCCAATGACACTTTCGGATTTTGGCGAAGTTGATGAGTTTTGCTGGATCATGTGGCAGAGCGTAAATCAATTAGAGCACTACAGAATTTCTTAAAAACCAATGAAGAACCTTAATAATTTTGGGAACAGGAGGTGAGAAGAAAAAGAAACGAAAATTAATCCAATTTAGATTGCTGATGATGTCACGGAATTTCCCCTAGTTCTGGGAAATTTCCGAGAATCTACTTTCACTTTCTCTCGCGATACTTTGATGTGATTCCAGAATCTTCTGCAGTAAGTGAGTGAAAGTGTTCGCGGGGTATTTGGCCTACAGTGGAAATAGAGGGTAAATGTTACTGTTAAAGCTGTATAATTTCATGTCTTTGGCAATTTTTTGGTGTCTGCACAAGTTTTAGAAGGACAATCAGTCAAAATCATAAAAAATCTGAAAATTCTGACTGGAATCCAGAATATTTTTTTTTTATTTTTAAAGGTGTTAATTATGTACATGTATCACGTGTGTGCCTTCTGTACCGTCAGATCCAGACAGCGTGATCACAGAGCACTGCAAGAGGACTTGACGCACCTTGAGGCCTGGGTTGAGAGGTGGGGGGTGAGATTCAACCCATCAAAATGCTACATACTAAGCATCCGCATACTTCAAGCCACTACTATCTACTTGGCAATATCATCCTCCAACAAGTTGACTCCTATCCCTACCTTGGAGGGTTACCGGAGAAAACGGCCCGTACGAAAACGGCCCTTGCCAAAATACGAAAACGGCCCTACTCAGAAAACCGAAACGGCCCTACTGTTAATAACGAAAATGGCCCTAGTCCTACCAAAACGGCCCTACTCACCGACCAAAACCAAAACGGCCCTACTGTCAATAACGAAATCCAAACGGAATAACGGAATCCATTTCTAGTTTATGCTTTGTTCTTCTTCTTTTTTATGCAATACAGTTTACATTGTCATTTAAAAAAAAAAAAAGAATTGATTTCTTTTCACGTGTGTTACACATTTTGCATCAAGCATGTCAATAGAAATATGAGTTTCCATGAAAGGGAACTTTCAACAGTTAAGGTTAAGTACACATGAACATTTCTCAATCTTCACCTATTGCAACACAATGACATTTAAGTCATATTATGACTTTGTTGCCCTGATGAAAGAGAGAAAATTGTTTACGTGTATTGAGACCTGTGCATGCATTTGTGTTTGTTGTGCTGCCACAGGAAAAAAGTAGAACAGTGACACACACACACACACACACACACACACACACACAGAAGGGCCGTTTTCGTAATCAGTAGGGCCGTTTTCGTCCTGGGTACCGCGTACCGGGGCCGTTTTCGTAACCAGTAGGGCCGTTTTCGTCCCGGGTACTGGGGCCGTTTTCATAACAAGTAGGGCCGCTTGTCATGGTCGGAACACATCAACAGAATCGCAAAATGAGCAAATGCCAGCCTTGGGCTCCTGAGGAGGAACCTACAATTTTGTCCAGAGGAATGCAGAAAGGTGGCGTATAGCTCCCTTGTGCGATCCATCCTGGAGTATAGCTCCATTATATGGGACCCTCACCTTCAAAAGGATATCGACAAGCTGGAGGGAATACAGCGCCGCTCTGCCCGATTCGTCAAACAGGACTACTCCTCACGAAGTCCAGGCTGCGTTACCCAAATGCTACAAGATCTGCATCTGCCAACACTCCAGGAGAGACGGAAACACCAGCGTCTGTCTTTCTTATATATATTATAAGATCATAAATGGCCATTTTCCAGCAGTCAAGGCAGAAATCACACCGGTCAGAAACAAGACACTCGTTAGGCCTAGTTCATCAAAGGAGAGCCAATCTCAGAACACCATCTCACAGTTCTCAAGAAACAACTCTAGCTGTTGCAACATCCTGTTCAGCAACACAGAGGTCTATAGGCAAAGCTTCTTTCCAAGAACTGTAAGGGAGTGGAATTGCCTTAACGAAGAGACTGTGAAGGATGAGATGGTCGAGGCAGTCAAACAGCGCCTCCCGTCCAACGACCCAAGCTTCTAAAGTTTTTTGTTTTTTTAAATTATTATTATTAATGTTTTTTCTTATACTATTTTTATAAATTTTTATGCTCTCCCTTGGATAAAAAAGAAGAAGTTGGTTTCAAATGCCAGAAGTGACTACAGATACACATAATTTCTTACTTGCCATTTTAGTATTTATTGAAATCATGCCGTCACCTCTTCTTCTTCTTCTGTGGTGGTGACCAACTTCTTTATACAGAAGTAATTGTACACACTTTAGGGGGTGACCATAGAAAAAGAAAGGAGAAGAGAGAGGGTGCTCAAGAGAAAAGGATACATAAATCACACTATCAGATTTGCTTGGGTTCACTTAAATATAGGGACAAAATACAAGGTGTAGTTAACAAAATAAAAACCTAGTTCTGGGCTGGGAAGGGGAAAACTGCAGGGAGCTGCCGGCAGCTACTAATTTTCACGTTCGCCCCCAGCAAGCTGGGAACTAGCCGACCCTAGACACTCCATAAGGCAGTGCCCAGGCCCCAACCAAAAAGACAAAGACAAACAAACGGATCCCTAACTTTTTCTTCTTGTAGAAGACAACCACCATCATTCTTTTGATGGTTCTGTTGTGTGTGTAGTAACTGGGGACTTCGGTCATGTAGTAAAGAAGATATAATATTATCTTTCATACAGTAATAATTTCTGTAACCGCCTGGATGATCGGCTTGAATGGCTGGGGGAAAGATGGGACAAGTTGGAAGTAGAATTGGGGAATACTGGAGGGATATGGATGGGCATTGGGGGAAGGGAGGGGGGGGGAGGGGAGGGGCCCTGTTTTTTATCCGGGACTTGAAGCTCTCCACAGAGGCCGATGTTACTGCCTCAGGTGGGAGGGAGTTCTACTTCAGAGATGGTCCGTGGAAGAAAGGAAAGCTTTCTGTAGTTGGTTTTGCAAGAGGGGGGGGGGGGGGGGGGGGGGGGAGGGATCAACAACAAAGGGAGGTATGTTGCTTGGTGGGACTTTCTCGTTTGTCTTGTTGGTGGGTGGAGGGATGGGCTGTGTGGGGTGGTGACAGTGACAGTGACATGGAACTTAAAGAAGAACTACTGGGGTAAAAACAATTGGGGATGAGGGTGGAGGGTTTCAATGCAGGGTTGTGGCTGAGACTGAGAGCCCTGCTGATGCTGGCTCTCCTCCAGGGTCTGGGATGTTGGTCCAGTTCAGGTGGTGTTGAAGCCTGGAGTCAAAGAGTGTCAGAGATGGTGCAGTGGCAGCAACGCTTTTTGGGAGGCGGTTCCATTCAGGGATCGTGCGGGGTAAAGACGGTTCCCTGCCAGTACCCCATTTGACACGATTTGATGTCATACGCCTGGGAGTTGGTTTGGCGTCCGCTTTTCTTCTGGCAGCTTGATGTTGGGGCGTGCCGTGTTTCAACTTTGAGGAGGCCGTTTCAGTACTTACACATGGACAGATGATGGTGGTGATCAGCCGGGCCTTCATTCTTCTCTGCTGCAGTGAGGGCCAGGAGAGTTCTTCCAGCATGCTGTCGACACTGGAGGTTGCCTTGTAGTCCTGCATGGTCCACCTTGCCGCACACCTCTGGACTTTCTCAATGGAGTCATTCAGTCAATGCAGCAGCAGGGCTCCCAGGGACCCCCTTTGGGGGTCTATGAAGCACTAAAATTCTAAAGGACCCTCTAAAAGAATGTGTAGGGGGTCCCAGGGATGCACTAGAAAAAATTATTTTTAGCATTCGCTATGCCACTGGGACCCTCTATCCCTCCTCTTGGACCCTCTATGCTAGTGTAAGTGAAGGAGTCCCTGGGACCCCTTGTTTTGCGGGACGATTGGGAGCCCTGGCAGGTCTTTGTGGTGGGATCCCATACAGGGCAAGCATACTCTGGAACAGGTCGAACAAGGGCTTTTAAAGTCCCACCAATTTATGCAATTTTATTGTAATATATATATATCAAAGTCTATCAATTAAATAGGGCATTTGTCACGAGTGTTCATACTCTATACAAGTCCTACTAAATTGCCCGCGCTTGTTTTGCCCGAGTTCTCGTGACCTCTCTAATTCAACTCTCTAATTTCAACTCAGTGAAATTCAAGCCCGCCGGCACACCCAAATGCTCATGATGAAAAATACCCAGTAAAATTTGTATTTGTTTTATTTTAAATTAAGATACAGTGGATTCCAGATAACTCAAAGACTGATAACTCAAAAAGACTGGATAACTCACAATAATTTTGTAGTCCCACTTTAATAATCTTTATGTTAAAAAGTCAAAAAAATACTGGCTATAATTTCAGTCCCTTCAATTTTGAGTTAAGCGATTTTTCACTGTATTACATTTTTTTTTATATCATAGTCAGTCCGTCTCAATGTCCGTCACTTACTTTGTCAAAAAGTTAATGATGTAATGTAAGTTACTAGTTAGGATAAATTCAATGTTATAATTAAATGTTATGGAGAGTTAATTTGTGTGATCATTTAAAAATTAAGTGTGTAAGTTTTAAAGTCATCATAGTTAGACAGTCAGTCGGATGTTGGAAGCTTTAACATAATCGTCGGTGAAATTCAAAAACCTCGTATCTTGATTTTTTTTTTTTTTTTAGTTAGTACAGTCAGCTCTCTAATTTTTCCCGCCACCTTCCACCAAAAGCTTGTATCTCTAACCATTTCTATCTGGGGTAAATGAGGCGTAAATGAGGTGTAAATGGAAGAAAAACTCGTCCCAAATTCAGAGCTATTTAAAGGTGCAGTCCGGCGGGTGAGCGATTGTTTTCGTTTTGCACCTCTGCGGTGGAACAGGTTTGGGGGGAAAGAAAATGGCTTCCTATCGGTGGAACAGGTTTGGGGGGAAAGAAAATGGCTTCCTATTGGTGGAACAGGTTTGGGGGGAAAGAAAATGGCTTCCTATCATTAGAATGGGCGCCATTTTCTTTCCCCCCAAACCTGTTCCACCGCAGAGGTGCAAAACGAAAACAATCGCTCACCCGCCGGACTGCACCTTTAAGGACAAAAACCTTGTATCTTCGTTCTTTTCAAGTATTAAAAAAAAAATAGTAATTTTAGCATAATGCATGACTAAACTCGCAACGTCTTGAACAACATATCCATCATAGTTAACCAATTGTAGTAAATGCGGTTAATTTAAAAAAATTTTTTTTTCACTTTTTCTCAAAACTACCAAAATTGAGATACGAGGTTTCTGAATTTCACCGATGATATTTTGATTTGTTACTTCTTTTTTTTCCTCTTTTTTTCTTTTTCCTAGTTAGCAGGATTGATGACACGTATGAAGTGTGTTTGTCGCTTTGTGTTGTCATGTGACACAGGGAGATGGATCACGAGAACGCAACCGCCTCTGTTAGGGCACAAGTCTCCGGCACCGATAAAAGCAGCGTCAACGACGGCAAAATCCAGCCAGACACCAGAGAAAGGCTGGAAGAGTGGAGGAAGCTGGTTACCAACTATTGGAAGCCGCTGGTCACCATACTTCAGCCTTTCACTGTCTTCATGCAGGCCCGCTTCTGCGACCCTGGCTCTCAAGGTCAGTTGGACTTGGGGAGAGAGAGAGAGAGAGAGAGAGAGAGTGTGAGTGTTGGTGCTTTATTCAACAGTTGTATCTTGTGTTGTGTTTTGGGTGGGATGAGTTGTGTGTGTGGATGTGAGTGTGCGTGTATGCGTATTTGCATGTGTGTGAGTAATTATATATGTCCGTTGAACTTCTTGTTTTTGTGTTTTTTTTCTAAAAATTCTTTGTGAAGCGCATAGAGCTCCGCATTGGGTGGAGGAGTGCGCTATATAGATGCTTCACTATTAGTATTATTATGTACAGTGGAACTTCATAGTAAGACCTTAAAAAATCAGTCCCCAAAACAGGTCTTATAGGGAGGGGTCTTAGTAGGGAGGTGGACACTCAGTAGTCTGGATATGAAGTGGGAAAAAGTTTTGGGGATCACATCTTAGAGGGAAGGTTATAATCCTGACGTAAGCTGTGCCAGAGAAACACTTCCCCTCCGACGGCACCCACAGCTGCCACCTGTTCCCTGTAGACAGATTTCAGCACTTTTCTGATTTTTTTCGATAGCGAAACAAATGCTAACAATAAAGTGTTTGGCATCAACAGAAAGAGCAAACACTGAACTGAACGGTTATGGTAGAAATAAATCATTACCTGGTACTGTCTGGTCGTGCTTATCTCTGAAAGTAACAAGGGTAACAGTAAAAAATAAAAAATGTTCTGTTTTTATAACACCAAACAAAAGGTAAAACGGGCCACAAATGTTGATGCTATTTTTTGTAGTCTTCTCTATCATTATTTATACCTTTTCACGTCATCCTATAACAGGAACGGATTATAGGGGGTTTCCTGGTCGCATGGACCCCCCCCCCCAAGACCCCCTCCCTCCCCGCCCCCACAATCTCTCTCTCTCTCTGTCTCTGTCTTTCTCTCTCTCTCTCTCGATCTCACACACACACACACACACACACACACACACACACACACACACACACACACACACACACACACACACACACACACACACACACACACCACTTACTATATCGTTCATCAATGACCAAATGTTCGTAATTGTAAAGTGCTTTGAAATCCACTGGGACACACCCCCCCCCCCCCCATTATGTACAGCATAATCCGCCCCATCTAAAAATGTGCTCCACAGTACAAATTCACTTCACTTAGTTTATGTACAAAGGATACCCACTTCCTGTGTCTGGAATGTCTCTGGCACTCAGCGCCCTAGGAAAATGGTAACGGTTCTCCTATTACAGCGCGCATTCCTGCACGCAGACCAACCGCTAGTATTCAAACTGGCTGAGTACAAAGTGCTACGATATCCCTAAAACATCTTGTAGAGGTTGCTTCCCGTAGACCATAGAGAGAAATGACAAGGAATTTTGTAAAGTCAGTCTTGTCGTATACGACAGTCTTGTCTCTAAGTTCGGATTTTCCACATGACATTTGCGAACAATACGTCAGCAGGGAAGAGAATCCCCATCACTCACACACGTCCAAACCGCTTGGAGAAAGTTAGTAGGGAGGTTCCACTGTATGTTTGTGACTGTGCATGGGTGCAAGCATCATTATCTTAGGAGCACTTCAAGTTTCTGAGTCATTAAGGTATTTTGTGTGTGTGTGTGTCACAAACCAGCCAAAACCAGCCAAAATTCAAATTGCATATGTGTAAGTTTGAGAAGGGAAATATGCACATGCGCACATACACAGAAGTACAGACATGCACACACAGACACAGACACACACACACACACACACACACACACACACACACACGCGCGCATACACAGCGCGCGCATGCGCACGCACACACAGACACACACACAGACACACACACACACACACACACACACACACACACACACACACACACACACACACACACACATATGTATATATAAGCAAATAAACAAAATAACAAACAGTCAACAAATCCAAAACATCAATTTTGTTAATTAAGCCTTTGTGGCTCTACGTGAGAGAATCAAGCATATTTTAATTTGAAACATACATTTTTATATCCTACTTACCGCATCTTTTCATACAATTGAAACTGAAAAGGTTCTGTTTAACATAACATCAGAAATGCCGTATGCAACTTATCAATCCAGGCCCAGTGTCGGGAAATTATTATCTGATAATTATAATAATAACTACTTAGCCAATTTGCAGACCTTTTTAGACTGATAATTCGCTGGGTTGCACAGACATTCAGCAAGCTCTTCTGGATTTGACAAGCCGCGACAGACACAGAGAAGGGTCTGAAAAACTGCTGCAGTGGCTGCTGGACGAACAGGATCACACGGCAGAGGATCTGCTGGCAAGATGGCTGCTCTTCCGCGCAGCTTTAAAAGATGGTAAATGATTGGACGATTTTAGTTTGTTTAATTAACGAACTGTTGAAAGCTGATCACCGATGGGGTATTTCATGTCGTTAAGTACGCCTTAAGGCTATATCAGACCAATTGACATAGGCTAGAACACCAAGGCTACATCAAAATGTTGTTATGCTATGCATAGTTATGCAGGGATTGTCTTCAGCCATGACAAGCTCCTAGCATAACTTCGTCAGTCTCCAAAATCCCCCCAAAGCGGAGTGCGGCTGCCCATGTGGCGGGGTAATGAAAAACGGTCACACGTGTAATGTTCTCGTCCCATAGTGTTCAAGTGCTTCGGCTGTCGGGATGATCCCTGGAGTCTTTTAGCCAGGTACAGAAACAACAACAACATGTAATTAAAGACCCACCACATCACGTGTCAAAATCATGGTTTTCACGTGTTCTCCCTCTTATAGTTGGTAAGAAATCTTAAGAAATCTTCCAAGCATAAGAGGGAATGTGACGCATGACGTGGGGTGTCTTTAAGTTAAGTGTTGAAAACCGCTTAGTGATTGGAAGCTCAATGTTCTTTAGTTATGAGACTAAGGCCCATCACTTTCCTTTGCTGTAAACCTGCATCCTTTGGACCACGAATCAGCTGACTTATGCTGCAACATTAACACTCTCAGGACTGGGTGATTTGCTTCTTCTTCTTCTGTAGGCACGGGTTTGGAAAAAATCACCTAAAATAAGTTATGAAGAACAATAGGCATAGGTATTTTCAGAAAAGATTAGCAACACCATGCACTAAATGATTGTAAAATATCAGATTCCATACCTTTGTCGTTTGTCTCCTATTGACGAAAACAGCTAACACATAGAAAGAAGGAAAATGTCACATTCCAATCTCTGAACCCCCCCCCCCCCCCTACAGCTAAACCTGAAAGGATAGACTGCAATGATTGGTTGATTTCAAGAGAGGTTATTATGTTGCGCTTGAAAGCTGGTTACACGCCAGAAATCAAAGCCTCTTGAAAACTCATGAGCCGAATTCGGCTCATTCGTCCTGAACGGTTGTGCAAGCCATGAGCCGAATTCGGCTCATTTGTCCTGAACGGTTGTGCAAGCCATGAGCCAACTTCGGCTCATTTGTCCCGAGTGAGTCGACAATGCAAAATCATTTAATCAAATTGATTGTGACGGTAAATGTCAGTGTGATGCATCCCATTCTGCAACAATTTTATTACCTTATTTTATTCTTCAACATCACAATATATGTGACCCAGCACCACGAAAGGGACGGTGTCAAACTGACCATTCTGAGAAAATTATACATTTGTAAACTTCAGACAATTCTCTTTCCAATGATACAAGAACCATTCTTGTATCTTTTTCCGTTCCAGAGTTATGAGCATTTAAAGTTAGTAGGGTGAGCGTCGGCCATTTTGAGAAAACACAGTCTAAAGTCTAGCCTAGCTGAAGAAAATGCATTGACTTACTCGTTTTAAAACACTTATAAGACCATTAAGAGACCATACTAAAAGATTGTCCTTTATAAATATGAAAGATGAAGATGTTAGAGAACACGAAAATACCCATAACTCAAAACTGACAAAAAATGAGATTTTCGACTTTTCAAGCCTGTTGTTGGAAACTAGCCCAGCGACTTAATGTCCCTTTCGTGGTGCTGGGTCACATATGCAAATTACACAACACTATTTTGACACATCAGATGCTATATATATGCAAATTATGCAACATGTTTTTTGACAAGCAGTGATTTTTTTCTCGGCAGTTCACCCGATTCTGTATGAGATCGTTTTCGACAACACATACGACGAAGGCACCCTGGAACATCAGCTGAGTCTGCTGAACTTCTTCATGGATAACATCACCGAAGCAGTGGACCCTGCACACGTTCTCCCAGAACTCTACTCGCGGGGCCTGATGAGCATGGAGACCTGTGAGCGGCTGAGTTCCCTGCGAGAGAAGGTATTTGGTACTTAGCAACCTTCCTTTTAACACTAATGTGACTGATGCTGCCGTTGCCTATTCTCAGTGCAGGCCTGAGCCTGCCGCCGAGTGGCTCATGGAAATTGGGTGCTTGTAAACAAGCGTATCTAGCTAAGCTGAATTATGTCCTATCAAGACCAGAATTTGATAACTTACTGAAAGAAGGCTGCTAAGTTTATCTGTGGTCTTTTTAAGTTGATAGGTTTAATGCTAGTTTACATGCCGCCTTGAAGAGGGGGAATGATTAATTGTTTACGTGCATTTTGTTTGCTAACCTACCTGCTCTCATTCATATATTATCGTGATCTTCATTTTCGTCCAGTTTCTTCATTTTCACATCCATCATGGCTACTGCCATCACTTTCTGAGTCAGAAAACGTATATTCTCCATCCCTGTCATCAGCTTTGTCAAGATCGAGAAGATGGAGAATCACCACTCTTGTTAGACCACGTTAATTTGGCATTTTTCGTTTGAATTTGCCTTCAAATCACCAATCAAAGACATAGAAATAACAGTAAACTGAAGTGCTTTAACAAGGGAAGCAACTCGCAGGATGAAAGCAATCTGTGGTCGAAAGTTATACACGCGTTTTGTACCTTATACCGTGAAACAACTATAGGCGCGACCCGTCCATATACGATGTACGGCTACCACAACTATAGTTGCTACCCATCTATATACGATGTACGGCTACCATAACTATAGTTGCTACCCATCTATATACGATGTACGGCTACCACAACTATAGTTGCTACCCATCTATATACGATGTACGGCTACCACAACTATAGTTGCTACCCATCTATATACGATGTACGGCTACCATCTAACTATAGTTGCTACCCATCTATATACGATGTACGGCTACCACAACTATAGTTGCTACCCATCTATATACGATGTACGGCTACCACAACTATAGTTGCTACCCATCTATATACGATGTACGGCTACCACAACTATAGTTGCTACCCATCTATATATGATGTACGGCTACCACAACTATAGTTGCTACCCATCTATATACGATGTACGGCTACCACAACTATAGTTGCTACCCATCTATATACGATGTACGGCTACCACAACTATAGTTGCTACCCGCCATGAATGCGTTAAGACCTTGAAAAATCATCCCAAATAAGGTCTTATAAGTGGGAGGGAGTTGTATAAGGGAGGTAATTTTAATGCTTACAAAGAAAGGGCAATGTCTCAGAGAAGAAGGTCTTAAGTGAGAGGGGTGTCTTCTAAGGGAGGTTCCACTGTATATGCTAGTCACAGAGACTTGTCTTTGTGAAATTCGGGCTTCTCTCCCCAGAGAGCGTGTCGCCGCAAGCGCAGCGCCTTCCGATTAAAAAAAAAAATTGGGAGGGGGGAGGGGGTGACAGGGTGAGGAGGGGGGAAGGCAGACTCGGGAAACCTTGTTATCAATTTGGTCATACTCCCTGCTTTCTCCCTGCTCTTACCGACTTTTAACTGCCATGGGATTTTTACATGCGTAAAGCGCACGGGTCAGACTAGCTTTAAGTCCCCATCCGAAGGACTGGACGTTCAGTTCGATTTTCCTAGAAAGGGCGAGGAGGCCGGGATTTGAACCCCGGTCACTCACGCTGCAGTCACGCATTGAAATTGGCAGGCGAACGTCTTAACCACTCTGCCACCTTCCTGTTTCAAGGGGCAGACGCTGAGCGCCGTTTACATGGTGTGCAACATTCACCGCACGCAATCTGACTGGTACGAGGTCTTCCTGGAAATGCTGGTGGATAACGGCTACGAAGATCTGGTGAAACTAATCGATGACAAAGTGTTTGGCAGTGAGTATTGTGAAATCCTGACGTTCAGACACACCTGTATTGGCTACTGCAACTAGGCTTATTGATAATAATAATAATAATAGTAATAATAATAAATAAATCTTCTATAGCGCTATTCTCCTGACACAGCAGGACTCACCGCGCTTTACATGGGGGGGGGGGGGGGGGGGGGGGAAGAAGTAAGTCTACCCCACGCACACAAAAGACATTCAAAATACATGTACTTAAAGTTATTTAGAAGAAAAAAAATCACTTTACCGCACTCACACAACTCACATTTAAAATACCTATATACAACACAAATTAATTATAAGGTTGACTGACAGTGGATGGACAGACAGAAATGAACAGAGATATTTTCTGAAAAGATGCGTCTTCGGGCCAGTTTTGAAAGAAGACAGAGATGGAGAGCTGCGGAGAGAGAAAGGGAGATTGTTCCAGATGTGTGGTGCTTGGAAACGAAAAGATCTGTTTCCAACGACCTTGACGGCAAGAGCTAAACCCTTGTTGATCAGTATCCAAAAGGGCATTCCACTCTTGCAAAAGGCAGCCATTAAATGGCCTCAAGTAGGGTTATTGGCGAGAGTTATTCCCTTGTTTGGTCAGTACTCAACCATCTTCCCCCCACCCACCAAGGGCATTCACTCTTGCAAAAGGTGTTCTTTGCAGTGGCCAATGGAAGCCGCATCCCTTTAATTTACAGAATATTAGGTACCTTTTTTTGTTGCTATAAGGTGCACCCCCCAAATTGTACACAACATTCAGACTTTGTTCTATTTTCTTACTATATTATTAGTCATATTATAAGGCGCAGGGGTTTCAATCTGGGGGGAAAGTATCGCCTTATAGTCCGTAAATATGGTATTTATTCACATATAAGATGCAGCAGTTTATTATAAGCCGCAGAAAAAATTACTCTCACAAAAAAGTTTGACAAAGTTTAAGAAAGAATTAAAAAAAAAAGGCGGTAGATTTGTTCCTACTTTGCATACAACCGAAAATCAACATGAACGCAAAACAGAAAATGTGATATTACAATATGAGTATTTAACGCTTTAAAACACTTTGAACATTTGTGTCAAAACCCGTTTTGAGAGCTTCAAACGAGTTTTTTGGAAACGGATTTTATAGTGATAAATATGGAATTAGAAAACCCCACAAAGAAGCTGCTTCAGTCTATAAGCCGCATGGGTCAAAGTTGAGTGGGGGGAAATTTCACATTTAACGTAGCAAATTTTCACTTTACGCAGTTTAAAAAATAATATGTTACAAAAATATTAAATGATCTTAATAAATAATCATACGCTCTATTCGGATGCAAAAACGCTCTGAAAAATGCCACAGCATGGTTTTAGAATATCGATAAGCACAGACTGCAAACTATCCCTATTACCTACCTTTTACGTCACATTCTTCAAATTGAGCACTCACATATTTATTTTTTTAAAATCGTAGATCTACCAGCCGGGAAATCAGCTGACTCGAGCAGCCATTGTATCTCATCTACAACGTCGTTTCTTCGAGAAGCCACTCTCCATGATTATGACGTCACCCTCAGATGTTGCATTGAAACTAAGCAAAGAATCCTTTGGATGACGTCATAGCTTTATAATTCTGTTGAACGAGATTTCACAAAGTAGGCGACGTCCTAGTGAACTCCAGCATTTTTGCAAATTATGACTTATCGACCCAATTCATTTTGAAGAATGTGACAGAGAAGGTAGGTAATAGCGACGGAGTTTGCAGTCTGCTTATTGATGTTTTAAAAACCATGCTGTGGTTTTTCAGATCGTTTTTGCATCATTAGAGCATCTGAACCCCCTTTAAGAGAGATCACCTAAATTATGCAGGTGACACCCTACTTTGCATGCTGATTTTGACCCCCTTATTTCGAAGATAGAATGATGAAGATGATGTTGATGATGATAATGATGATGATGATGATGATGATGACACTATCTACAATAATAATAAAACAACAACAATAAGTATGGATGCTGATTAACCACAAGTTGCCCCGCAATTAACAGTCTTGCGTTCACAACTTTCACTGCCTGAATTCTGACAAAGAGAGAGACAGGGACGGACAGAGAGATGTATTATTTCATTATCATATTTAAATCTGTATTCTTGAAGCAAATGTGTGTTTTTGTGTGTGGAACAGAAATCATGTCGAAAAAGGCACCAGAAAACATGTTTGCTGCAAAGTCAGAAACCAGCAGCGCCATAGAAGAAGCTGTTGTCAAAGGTAAAGATTAATAATGTTTGTGTGTGCGTGTGTGTGTGTGTGTGTGTGTGTGTGCGTGCGCATGTGTGTGTGTGCATGTGTGTATGTGTCTGTGTGTGTGTATGTATGTATGTGCACGCATGTGTGTGTATATAAGCAAGTGTACAAAAAACAAATGATTAGATTATGTTAATGAATTAAAAAGAAGAAAAAAACTTTATGAAAATCAATTCATGATATCTTGAGCTATCCTGCCCAGTCAATTAAAAAAAAATTCTTTAGACATATTTTTTGCAATGGTACGTTATTTTCAGATTAACTTTAACCCCTTCCCTGCCTGCTACGAGATCTAGTCTCATCGTGCATAATGTCATTGATGATGAACTTTTGATGTCATACTCCCGGAATGATGGTTTTTGGTTTAGATAACCAGGATTTCTCTGTTTTCTCAGATTGAGTCACAGATTTGTCTAACAGATTTGTTTTAACCCTTTAAGTCCTGACGCTCTGTGCGCTCAGTCACCTCTGAAATCCTAGCCCAAGGGACGTCACTCCGAACAAAATATTAGCATCAGAAAAATAATAAAATAAAATATACCCTAGCAGATTTTGTGTTTTTTTGTTTTGAATGTGTTGCCTGATTTGTAAAATGAATTTCAAGATGTCATGGGGATGCATGGCTCCACAAAAATAAAAGCCAAAGTGTAGTCGCAAACTGCATTCACTAGTCATTCACTGCCTACTTTTTGCAGACTGGTCACCACTGGTGAAGCCTAAGACGACTGAAATGGAAATGTAGATCAAAATCATTCACTTACCCTTTCACTTCACGATCTTATAATTCCTATCTTTCACAAAAAAAAGGAATTTTCATCGCTGTCATCACTCAGTGG
This sequence comes from Phymorhynchus buccinoides, assembly GCA_017654935.2. Classification (NCBI taxonomy): domain Eukaryota; kingdom Metazoa; phylum Mollusca; class Gastropoda; order Neogastropoda; family Raphitomidae; genus Phymorhynchus; species Phymorhynchus buccinoides. Next base: position 4,159,498 of record CM065683.1, read on the forward strand.
ATGCAATAACGACTCATCATCCATGATGTAAAAGTCGGGAAAATGCCGATGTCAGTAACACAACTTCAAAAATTCGCATCAATCGAACAAAAACAAGCTCGCTGCCGAAATAGGTCAGAATACACTCCTTACTCATCACTTCGCGATCTCATAAGTCCCATCTTTCACAAAAATACGACTATTCATCGCTTTCCTCAGTCAATGGACGCCATAACTGTTCGTCATCCATATATGAAAAATCGCGAAAATGCCGAAGTCGGTCACTAATTTTCAAAAATTCATATCTTTCAAACCAATCGGCCTAGGAGCCATTGCAAGCAACAGGGCGGAAGTGTAATCTATTGCGAAAGCGAGGCTGAAGCGTCCACGTGACTGCCATGTGATAGAAACAAAATGGAAGCGCCCAAACCGGCCACATGGAATCCGTACGTTCCCGAACGTTCTCGGCATTTACGATGCAAATTTTTTCTGAACGTTCACCGAACTAAAGGGTTATACTTTATAATAAGAAAATCGATAATTTCTTAGTTTTTTGTTGGCAGTGAAGGGGATAAAGACCCACCAGGTCGCGTGTCAAAATCACGGGTTTCACGGGTTTTCCCTCTTATAGCTGGGTAAGAAATCTTGTTTTGACCAGGTTTGACTCCCATACAAATGCCCCCAAATTGAAAACGAAACATCATTTTAAGGAGCAGCCTCAATTTGATGTTGGGGGCATTTGTATGTGGGTCACAGCTACCCAGAAAAAACCATATGGGACTTAATCCGTGGTGGGTCAGTGTGTCTTTAAGTTTTTGTGGAACATTGTTTGGGTAGTGCTTTTGCTTTCCGCAAAATTTCATGCCAGTCTGCATAATATAATAGGCCTACACAAACAACAAACACTAAAATTAAGAATTGCCTATTTTTGTCGGCGTAATATTTTGTGCGAGTTACATTTAGACTTCATGTTGTGCAGTGAAAGAACCGGCGTACACGCAAGGACCGGCGAACTACGCAGGCGCCCCGTTTAACGAAGGAACGAAGGAACCGTCGGCAGGAATCACAAATAGCACACTGACGACAGGAAACACAGATGGCACACTGATGACAGGATATGACAAAAACACAGTGACAGGAAACACTGACGACACTGTGACAACGACTGATGATGACAGTGAGGAAGAGGATGCCTTTCATTCCTGTGACGAAGGTGACGACGACAATGGCGATGACGATGATGACGATGACTACGATGATGACCTGACAAAGGTGAAAGCTAGAGCCGCCTGGAATGACCCCGCCGGCAAGGGAGACCACCCACAACTTGACAGAAACGATCATGGCAGTTGGGAGAACCGACAAGAGACGCCGGAGAAGAAGGAGCTGAGGGAAAAGAACATCCTGCCTGTGGATGGTTTGTACGATTTTATTTTATTTTTGTTTTTGTTGCTGTCCCATCTTCTGGGCCGTACAGTGGCGTTGCTTCCACGCCGCTCATTCCGAGTCCCAACTCGCAGCCACACCCCGCGGCTTGTTCAGGTCGCAGAATCCAAAACCAGCAGTCCAAAGAATTGTGATTGTTGCTATTGGTGTTGAAGTATTTATAAAAGTGGAAATCGGGTAAGCCAAACTCAGGACTGACATTTTATTAGTATTTTTCCCGGACTATGATGCGCACCTGATTATAAGGCGCACATCCCACATTTTGCACAAAATTGTTATTATATATTTACTATTTTAGTAGTCGTATTATAAGGCGCAGGGGTCTCAGTCTGGGGAAAAAATATCGTTATTGTCCGAAAAATAGGGTAATGAGAAAGACGATATTTTTAGATTAAACAAGTTTTTAAAAAAAAAGGATTAACCCTTTCACCACCGATGTCGCATTTTTGAGCCACACTGATATAACACCTTTGTCAGTAAAAGTCATGACATAAGGATCTGTTATCCAGTGACCCAATGTCACTGTTTTGGGCGATAAGGAAAGGCCTTATTTGATACATCATCGAGGCATTGACAGCACTGCAGACGCCACATTTCTTTATGTAAGTTTGACTGACATTTTTTATTGAAAATTGACTAACGGCGAAAGGGTTAAATTGGGACCCCAAACAGTTGCTTACTCAGTCAAAACCATAGCAACCATGGCGTCGAAGCTTGAAACCGCAGGATGCGAGTCAGCGACTTGCAAACATTTTTTTAGAAAAATAAGGGGTGGCCAGTTGCCACAAACTGATAGAACTTGCAAACTGTGACGTAAAAATATACGTCATCAATTTTAGAATGATGCACGATGTTCTAAGTGATGTAGGTCTACTCAAGCACACGAGGCGAGAGCTGGGGATCTACCTGATGGTAGAGTAGCTTCCCCTGTTTGACCGATTGAATTAGGCAAGATCACTCCCACACACCATGAAATTACTCCCCTTAATTATTTCCGAACAATTCCTATTGATTCATTTGGTTATATAAAAAAACACTGAAATAGACTGCAACGTCACTGACCAAGCAATTAGTTTGTGTGGTCATTTAGTTATAATTAACTATCGATTAGTTTGATTGAAGCCCCCAACAACTTACCATATTTTTCGGATCATTAGGCGCTGCTGTGTATAAGGCGAATAGGGCAATTTTGAAGAAATATCTGAAAAAAATTAAGTAAAAGGCGCCCTCGTTTATAAGGCAACAGAAAGTCGAAGTTTGAAGCTTTGAAGCCCGTACACGTCCTGTAAGTGCTTACTGACCGCCATTACTGCTGTCATAAACGAGAGTTGGCTCCCTTCTCAAATAATCAAACTTCCGTTTTTGCAACTTCCGGCTGTTGTGTTTGGACTTTTCTTCACGAAAACCGGTAGAATTATGGCATTTTAAGCTCTACAACGATGCTTTTTACATCCAATGAAGGGTTATGGCATCTGTTGGATGGTATCTCGGATGATAATAGGGATTTTGAAGCATTTCAACGTGAGTATTCGTCATATCGGCGACTCGTTACCACTTTCAATGTTGTGACTCACAGTAGACTGTACTGAACATGGCAATCGTTGCCTCTCTTCTCATGATTTTGTTCACTCTTAGGGCGCCCTTGTTTATTAGGCGCATAGGTTGAAAATTGAGAAAAAAATATCGCCTTATAGTCCGAAAATTATGGTAATAAAGAAAAAAGACAGCACTGCTGATAGCTAAGAACAGGCGCTTGTCCCAAGCGATTCACTTTCACAAACGCAGGTGCTATTTTTGCATGGGTGCTAGGCATTGGGGATAAAGCTTATAGATGCTGTATTAGAGCTTGGGTGTTGGTGGCGAGTTCCTACAAAGATGCTGTAGCACCACGGGCGAATACATCCGCCCAGTACATCACTATACACTCCCACCAAATGCAAAGACATTCGCTGCCAAGTACTCTGCCACATGTTTGTCTAATTTTAGAGCTTACATGAATTTTGTTTCCCCACCTGAGAGTGTTGCTCTAATTGCAAGACCAACACTGCAGGTGTCTGTAGTTCTCGGGCCTCACAGGTTAACGCCGGGATATCATTATGAAAGGAAGCGTAGAATACAGCCCTGCGATGCAGTCTCAGACCGATACGGAACTCCATAGCATCATCATCATCGTTATCGTCGGCCTCATTTTCCATCAATCATAAAATTTAAATAAAAAATGTCTCAAATTATGTGGCTTTGCATGCCCTGCTCTCATGGTGACCTCAGTCGGTTTCCAATCCAGTCTATGCCTTGGTGCGTTCGGGTCAAAGTCATGGGGATCAGTGGGTTCTGGGGAGCTGTCGGTGGACGGTCGTGATGGCGCCCTTGGAGGAGGACCTCACTCACGCTGGCTCCGCGACTAAGAGAATAGTGTCGTCAGTAGGGGGCTTAGTAGATAGTGTCCTGAACAGGCTCCACTGAACTCCACCGAAGTGACTCAGCAGAAGTGCAGTGTCTCCTCGGTTGGTTGCCTCCTGACAGCCTAACATAGATTCGCTCCCCTTGAACTGCTGGTCTCGGTTTCTGCGACTTGAACAAACCCGGGTGTAGCTGCGAATTGGGATTCGGAACAAGCGGCGTGGGAGCAACGCCACTGTACAGCCCAGAAGATGGGACAGCAACAAAAAACCCAAAACGTTAAAAAAAAACCTGTAAAAACTGGAAAATAATTTGCACCTGTATATAAGCTGCATCTCTTAAATTTACATAATATCAGGTATTTATTCACATAGAGAGAGATAAATAGGGGTTTTATGCCCTCTGGACCAAATGGCCATATGAGGCATTTGAAATTATTGAGATTTAAACGGAAAAGAAGATTTTAATATGGATGTAGATGTTATTCACATATAAGCCGCATAGAAAATTATTCAAGCAAAAATGTTGAGAAAGTTCAGCAAAAATGCAGTAGATTTTGCCTACCTATGTGCTGAAAGCAACACAAAAGCATAAATCATGCTGGTACAACATGACTATTTAAAGATCTGGAACTTTTTAACGTGGGATTTGAATCTATCAAGTGTCAAAACCAGTTTTGATAGCTGCGATGAAGCTGAAGAACAGGCTGGAAATGTGGCAGGAAACTGATTCCATAACAGTGATAAACATAAAATCGGAACAGTCCACATACAAGCCGCATCAGTATATAAGCCGCATGGACCAAATTTAAGGGAAAAAAGTAGCGGCTTATATTTTATACACATCTGTATTGTTACAAATTCGGGACTTTCCTGGTGTTGCACTGCCTCCGGACATTGCCTCCAGGATCGTTCCCACCACCTTTATATCTACTAATGTGTCTGTTATATGTGTCTGTTCCAGACCGGAGGACGTTAAGCAGAATTTCATCAAGCTTGTAGTCCGCATTTTACGGGGTACATATAGGCTTAGGGCTGGAAGAGTTCAAAGATATTGACTGGTGCGCCGTGGTGTTTCAGAGACCCCATCGCTGGTGGACAACAGCAACGAGGAGTGGGTGGACCCTGAGGGTCAGGGCGAGAGCAGGAAGGTGCAGCCAGAACCCCTGGAGCTGAGGTTTTACCAGGAGGAGCTGGCATGTAGGGGCGTGCAGGGAAACAACGTCGTCATCGTAGCTCCAACCGGGTCCGGGAAAACCCACGTGGCTCTCCGGATCATGAAGGTGGGTGGAAGGATGTGTGTGTGGGGGGGGCGGGGGGGGGGGGGGGGGCCTGCAAGGCAGCAGTGTCATCATCGTGGCTCACCCACTGGGTCAAGGAAAACCCAATTTGTGGCTCTATGGATCATGGAGGTGGGTGGAAGGATGTGTGTGTGGGGGGGGGGGGGGGGGGGGGGGGGGGGGCCTGCAGGGCCTGCAAGGCAGCAGTGTCATCATCGTGGCACACCCGCTGGGTCAAGGAAAACCCATGTGGCTCTCCGGATTATGGAGATGGGTGGAGGGATGGGGGTGTGGGGGGTGATGGGGATTCAGGTCAGGGGGGGGGGGGAGGGGGAGGGGAGCAGGGCCTGCAAGGCAGCAAATGTCATCATCGACACACACCCGCTGGGTCAAGGGAAACCCAATTTGTGGCTCTACGGATCATGGAGGTGGGGTGTGGGGGTGTTGGGGGAGGGGGGGTAAGGGGGTGGGGGTGTGGGGTGTTGGGAGGGGAGGTAAGTGGGGTGGGAGTGGGGGAGGGGAAGCAGGCATGGTCTGCAGGGCAACTTCCATCATCGTCGCTCCCGGTGGGTCAGAGAAAACCCATGTGGCTCTTAGGATCATGGAGGTAAAAGAGTGTGTGTGTGTATTTGTGTGTGTGTGTCAAAGTTAAAGTCAATTTTTTTTTTTACAGATGGAACATTGAATAAGCAATAGTGGTTTGCTTTTTTTTTGCATCAAGCCATCTATAACACAACAATTAAAGAAGAAAATAAACATGAAATAAACCACACACACACACACAAAAACAACAACAAACAAGCAAAAAAGCATTAATAATGTGTGTGTGTGTGTGTGTGCACGTGTGTGCGTGCAAGTGTGAGTGATCATGTGGATGTGTTTGTGTGCTGTGTGCCGGGGCCGGAGTTTGAAAAAGTTTTTTTCTTCTGATGAACCAGTTACTCAGTTTCTATTTACCCCGTCATTATTATCTTTTTGTTTATCGTCAGAGCCACCTAGAACGGAATAGGGGTGGTGTACCCAAGGTGGTGTTTCTTGTGAACCATTTCTCTCTCATTCTCTTTATCCATACTCTTTTGTCTGTCTGTCTGTCTGTCTCTCTTCTCCCCTCTCCCTCCCCCCCTCTCTCTCTGTGTTTTTCCTCCTTCCATCTCTCTCTCCTTCCTTTACTCCTTCTCCCTCAGCTTTCTGTTTATGTCTTTGCTGTCTCGCTCTACTTTTTCTTTCTCTACCCCCCCCCCCCTCTCATTCCGTTCCTCTTTACTCCCCCTCCCCCTCCTATTCTTCTTATCTTTCTTTTCTTTTCTTGCTTCATTTTTTGTGTTGTTCCTAGATGCTCACTTATTTTCAGTCCCTCCTTATCCCATTTGTTAAGTATTTATGTATAATGCTGAATTTATTATGTGTCTGGTTATATTGATAATTCAATTCAATTCAATTCAATCATTTTATTGTCTTCACAAAAAGCAAAGAAATTCGCTGCCTGGCATGCACATTTTATAAATAATAAGACACAACACGAGTAATGTAGTAATGTTTAGGAAGACAACTTAAATAAGACAACAAAAATTTAAAACACACACACATACACATACACACACACACACACACACACACACACACACACACACACACACACACACACACACACACACACACACATACACACTCACACACACACCTTTGAGCTATCAGAATAAAATTAATCAGAGCATAGAATTAGAAATGAATTAACAAGTGAGCTAACATAATTTATGACAAGTAAATGAAGTATAATTGAGTATTAATTCAGAAAGAAATAAGTAATGAAACTAACATCTCCTGGTTTGCTAAAAAGACTAATAAAATAAGGCTTCTCAAAACTATTATTAATAGCAATAAACCAACCATAAATTTTAAAAAATAATGTGCCTGCTTATGATGATAATGTGTGTTCGCTTTCTTTGCTTTGCATGCCTTTCTTGTTTATTGAATTCTTTGCTTTTCATTTTCTTTTCCTTTCTCTTTTTTTTCCTTGAGGACTGGATGAAAAAAAGTATTTATACTTACTCTATTATCCTCAGAAAATAAAAGCTATTGGTAAAGGTCAAGATGTGCCACCCCCCCTACCTATCTCGGTGAATTCTATTTTTCCGTTATTGCCTTTCTTACCATACATAAAGCTGTATTTTAGGAACATTTTTAGCTAATAACCTTTTTCGAATACTAACCCTAACCCTAACCCTAGCCCTAACCCTAACCCTACCCCCCACCCTATAAGACGGAAAAACGCAACGAACCACAACTGTGACAAATCGCGGTGTACTGCAGTACATAGTGGGGGGTAGGGTTAGGTTTAGGGCTAGGGTTAGGGTTAGGGTTAGTATTCCAAAAAGGTTATTAGCTCAATATGTTCCTAAAATACAGCTTTATGTATGGTAAGAAAGGCAAAAACGGAAAAATAGAATTAACCGAGAAATGCAGGGGGGTGGCACATCTTTACCTTTGCCAAGCTATTCATTCATTCAGCCCTGGCTCAGCACAGTATCTGTTAAATACATCAGTGCATGCATGGCATGATATCGATTCTCATTATTTTTTTTTTTTTTTTTTTTTTTTTCAGAATCACCTGGAGCAGAAGGGGGTGGGGGTTCGTAAGGTGGTGTTTCTGGTCAACCAGTTGGCCTTGGCCCAACAGCAGTATGAAGCCTGTGTCAAGTACCTCAGTTCATGGCGTGATATCAGTTCTCTTTTGTTTTGTTTCTTTTTCCAGAATCACCTGCAGCAGAAGGGGGTGGGGGTGCGTAAGGTGGTGTTTCTGGTCGACCGATTGGCCTTGGCCCAACAGCAGTATGAAGCCTGTGTCAAGTACCTCAGCGCGTGGCGCGTCAAACTGGTCACGGGAAACGTCGGGGTCTGCGCTGCCGAGAAAGTGCCCCTCAAACATCTGGTGATGAGGTGAAGAGTCTTGAACATTATGAATCATCATCATCATCATCAACATCATCATCATCGTCATCGTCATCATCATCATATTTATCATCATCATTATCATCATCACCATCACCATCTTCGTCATCACCATCATTAGCTTTGGACTGAAAACTGCTACAACCACGACCATTACTACTTCTTCTACTCCTCCTCCTCTTCCTACTACTACTATGCCGCCTTGGCTTAGGGCTGCGCCAGACCAATTCACATAGGTTAAAACACCAAGGCTACATCAAACTGTTGTTATGCTCTGCATTGTTACGCAGGGATTGTCTTTAACCATGACAAGCTCCTAGCATAACATCATCAGTCCCCCAAAGTCGCCCAAATCCTCTGAAGTCGGAGTGTGCCTGTCCATGTGGTGTGGTAATAAAAAAAACGGTCGCACATATAATATTCTCATCCCTCAACTCAACTCAACTCAACTCAATAATGCTTTATTATCTCAAAAGAGAAATTCATCGTTGTTATGCCTGTGATTCAACATTAAAATACACACATCAAACGTTATAAGATAACATTCAGAACATGTTAAATTCATTCAGTACAATAAAATACATATCAAGCATTATAATAATCAAAAACATGCTAAATACACTCACAGTGCAATAAAATACTTATCAACATAAGATTATAAATTAGGCATAAGAAATACTTGTGCATGTCAAATATTCAAAAGAGCAAAATAAATAACACCCATATATAATCGTACATAAACACAGACACACACGCATAGGGCATAGGCCTACATGCATGTATGCACACATACACCAAAACATGTGCATGCTCCCATCGCACCACTCCTACACTGGCACACACACTCTCTCTCTCTCTCTCTCTCTCTCTCTCTCTCTCTCTCTCTCTCACACACACACACACACATACACACACACACAAATGAGCGCATAGCCAAATAAACACACACACACGCGCACGTGCGACACACACACACGCGTGCGTGCGACACACATGCGCGCGCATCCCTATCTGGTGCATTTGTGCCATAGTGTTCAAGTGCTTCGGCTGTTGGGACGATCCCTGGAGTCTTTTAGCCAGGGTACGACAGCAACAACTACTGCTCCTGTTACTCTTCCTCCTCCTCCTCCTCCTCCTCTTCCTCCTCCTCCTCCTCCTCCTCTTCCTCCTCCTCCTCCTCCTCTTCCTCCTCCTCCTCCTCCTCCTCCTCCTCCTCCTCCTCCTCCTCCTCCTACTACTACTACTACTACTACTACTACTACTACTACTACTACTACTACTACAACTACTGCTATTATCAAAAGCTGTGTGTGTGTGCTGTTAATAATGGTCCTTAATCTGGTCAATGCACTATAATGAAAATGATGCAGACATTGATATGATAATATTGTCTTTCTTTTCTTTAATAGTAACAATGGCTCTTCAGAGCTCCCAGGGACCCCATTTGGGGGTCTATGAAGTACTACAGTTCTAAAGGACCCTCTAAAAGAATGTGCAGGGGGTCCCAGGGATGCACTAGAAAAATTCTTTTTAGCATTCGCAATGCCACTGGGACCCTCTATCCAGGCTCTAGGACCCTCTATGCTGTAAGTGAAGGAGTCCCAGGGACCCCTTGTTTTGAGGGACGATTGGGAGCCCTGCTCTTGACCTTTGCTCAAATGGCTTTTATCATTGGTTGACGTTAGCCATGTAGTAGGGGCCAACAGTAACATGAGAGCCGTACAATAGATGATTTTCTACAGTAATGGAACATCACGGTACAGCTTAGTCTCTTGTGGAAGACTATGACTCTCCAACGAGGGGGCCCTGGCACCGGCTCTGGTGCTGCAGCCAAAGGGATGGGTTGGCCTTTGGGGACCTTCCCCAACACCAGCTGTGTCCTCAAATCCCTTTGGCCGAGAGAGTGGGGATGTACCCTGGGCAAGGCATCTCCACTATAAACACATTCTAGCCCAGCCCGCCAGAATAGCATCTGCCCCCTCTGCTATCTGGCAGTCATTGTCGGAAACGACTGACCAGCATACTTCTTCTTCTTCTTCGATCACTCAGACAGTCAATTATGAGCGCAGATGCGTCATGCTGCCATTATGCGTCTACCTAAGAAATAATTCGGCCCAGCAAGTCCGACTTCGGCTGGAGGAAATCTTTTTGAAAATGTTTCTTGAAAAAAGGCCGAAGAATGGACCGGTAAGGCAGAAAGATTGTGGATGAACGTAAGCAAAGGGAAAAGGCAGAGTCAAAGAGAGTGGCAGATTAGAGGAAGTTACAAGCACAGAACTTCCAGAAGGTGGGGGAACTATTTATGCAAAAGACACCCCCCCACACCCACCGGTATCCTCACGGGGAGTGACTAGCATACAACAATGACTGTGTTTATACTGTGCAGGGAGGACATCTTGGTGATGATCCACCAGATCCTGGTCACCTCTCTGCAGCAGAGAGAGAGAGAGAGGTGGAGAGCGTCACTGAGTTCTGTGTTTTCCTATGCAAGGAGGACATCTTGGTGATGATCCACCAGATCCTGGTCACCTCTCTGCAGCAGAGAGAGAGAGGTGGAGAGCGTCAGTGAGTTCTGTGTTTATACTGTACAGGGCAGACATCTTGGTGAAGATCCACCAGATCCTGGCCACCGCTCTGCAGCAGAGAGAGAGAGAGAGGTGGAGAGCGTCACTGAGTTCTGTGTTTTGCTATGCAAGGAGGACATCTTGGTGATGATTCACCAGATCCTGGACACCGCTCTGCAGCAGAGAGAGGTGGAGAGCGTCACTGAGTTCTGTGTTTTCCTATGCAAGGAGGACATCTTGGTGATGATCCACCAGATCCTGGTCACCTCTCTGCAGCAGAGAGAGAGGTGGAGAACATCAGTGAGGTCTGTGTTTATACTGTACAGGGCAGACATCTTGGTGATGATCCACCAGATCCTGGTCACCTCTCTGCAGCAGAGAGAGAGAGGTGGAGAGCGTTAGTGTGAGGTCTGTGTTTATACTGTACAGGGCAGACATCTTGGTGATGATCCACCAGATCCTGGTCAATGCTCTGCAGCAGAGAGAGAGGTGGAGAGCGTTAGTGTGAGGTCTGTGTTTATACTGTACAGGGCAGACATCTTGGTGATGATCTACCAGATCCTGGTCAATGCTCTGCAGCAGAGAGAGAGAGGTGGAGAGTGTTAGTGAGGTCTGTGTTTATACTGTACAGGGCAGACATCTTGGTGATGATCCACCAGATCCTGGTCAATGCTCTGCAGCAGAGAGAGAGAGGTGGAGAGCGTTAGTGTGAGGTCTGTGTTTATACTGTACAGGGCAGACATCTTGGTGATGATCCACCAGATCCTGGTCACCTCTCTGCAGCAGAGAGAGAGGTGGAGAGCGTCAGTGAGGTCTGTGTTTATACTGTACAGGGCAGACATCTTGGTGATGATCCACCAGATCCTGGTCACCTCTCTGCAGCAGAGAGAGAGAGGTGGAGAGCGTTAGTGTGAGGTCTGTGTTTATACTGTACAGGGCAGACATCTTGGTGATGATCCACCAGATCCTGGTCAATGCTCTGCAGCAGAGAGAGAGGTGGAGAGTGTTAGTGTGAGGTCTGTGTTTATACTGTACAGGGCAGACATCTTGGTGATGATCCACCAGATCCTGGTCAATGCTCTGCAGCAGAGAGAGAGAGGTGGAGAGTGTTAGTGTGAGGTCTGTGTTTATACTGTACAGGGCAGACATCTTGGTGATGATCCACCAGATCCTGGTCAATGCTCTGCAGCAGAGAGAGAGAGGTGGAGAGCGTTAGTGTGAGGTCTGTGTTTATACTGTACAGGGCGGACATCTTGGTGATGATCCACCAGATCCTGGTCACCTCTCTGCAGCAGAGAGAGAGGTGGAGAGCGTCAGTGAGGTCTGTGTTTATACTGTACAGGGCAGACATCTTGGTGATGATCCACCAGATCCTGGTCAACGCTCTGCAGCAGGGAGAGGTGGAGAGCATCAGTGAGTTCTCCATGGTGGTGTTTGACGAGTGCCACCACACCAACTTCGACCACCCCTTCAACTGCATCATGCACCGATACATGGGCCTCAAGCACAGGGACGCTAATGCCAGCGACAGTGTCGACGATGACTCCGTGCCACTGCCGCAGGTTGGTTCGTTTTAACAGGTTCCGTGCTCGCTGCGTCATGGGCCTCAAACACAGAGACACTAATGCCAGCAACAGTGACAATGACAACTCACTGCCACTGCCGCAGGTTGGTCCGTTTTGACAGGTTTCATGCTCGTTGCGTCATGCCACGAATACTCAAACACAGATGCTAAGGAGGCGCACTGGTTCGAACCCAGCTCCGTTTGCGGTGTTGTGTCCTTGGGAGAGATACTTTACTCCTATTTCCTGGTCCTTCGGATGAGACCTTAAACCTAGGTCCCATGTGCGAAAGCACGCACAAGACTTTGCGCACATGTTAAAACCCATTCCACTACTCGGTAGGTGTTGTGCCGGTGGGATGGAGGACACGAACTCACACAGCATGGCAAAACATGGGTGGCGCTGTACTAGAGCGACACGCTCTCCTGGTGGGAGCAACCCGAATTTCACAGAGACCAGTTTGTGTGACTAGAAAATACCAACAATGCTAGCAACAGTAATGGTCAGGTCAGGTTAGGTAGGACGACTAGGCCTCGAGGCCTCTCAAGCGTCCTTTTTTTAATTGGAATTTTTTGTTGTTGTTTTTTCCTTCAGTTGGCACAGCTGTGACGGTTTTTGTAGACTATCAATCATACTGGTATTTTTAATTTACTACGGTTTGGGTCTTTGTCCAGGAGGTTATTACATTTGTTAGTATCAGGTGCAAGTTTTGTTTGAGCAGGAAGTGTGTTCCAGTAGTTAGCTGCTCTCTTACTAGAAAAAGTGAATGATGACTCCCTTCCCCAACCTCTCCACAATGGCAGGTCCAGGTCTTTGCGGTTGATTCGCTTAGCTTCGTTGTTAGGGAAGTTTCTGTTAGCCTCACATCTCTACCCTTGTCACTTCGTGTTTTGGGCATGTTTGGGGCACACGGACAGAACGAAGAAGTCAAGATTTGGTATCAAAGGGAGGGAGGGTGTGGAGGAGCAGGGTGTGAAGCTTCCTTTGGCTTTTTCTTCATAGCCTGGTGCTGTGAAGTGTGTGAACAACCTCTTTAACCCTCACAAGGATTTGGTATTATTAGGTATTAGGTACTTTATAGTCACAGAGGCGTCTCTGTGAAATTCGGGTTGCTCCCACCTGGAGAGCGCGTCGCAGCCAGAGGCGCGCCACCCAATTTGTTTTTTTGGGTTTTTTTGCATGCGATTTATGTGTGACTGATGAGGAAGCAAAGGGTGGGGTGGGGTGGTAACTCGGTTTAACGTATGCTAAGTGCATGGGCACATGGGACCTCGGTTTATCGTCTCATCCGAAAGACTCCACATTCAGACCGTAAGGCCTAGTGCAAAGTGAGAGGAAAAAATCCCCTGTACCCAGGTTCGAACTCGGGTTTACTTGACACGAAGCGAACGCGCTACCACCGCCATTGTTTTTCCCCACGTTATTGTTGCTATGTGTATTACAAAATGGAGAGGGAAGGAAGAAGAAAGTAGACCATTGACAACACCCTTCATTGCCTCTGGGTTCTTAAGCATGCGCAAAATGCTTGAGCAATCAGGACCTTGGTTTTATGTCTACCAAAGATCCGTATTGTGATACTCTATGTGAATGCAATGTAACACTAATTTAGCGCAATGTATGCAACACTAAGAAGAATATAATTACTCAAGAAATTTTACCATTGACATCTCCCTTCTTTTCATTGCCATTGGGTTCTTTTATACACTTCATTGCATGAGCGCTAGGGACCTCATGTTTGTTCTCTCTTCCAAAGATACGTGTTGACACTTACTCGAATGTCCAGGGATGAAATACAGATGGAACTTTCAGCCCACTTTCTTCCATTTGCATTAGTGCCCATTGACTGTTACTCCTTCAAGTTGCATAACACAATCTAGCCGACAGCTCGCGTCGGAGCTCTACTTCCCTCACAGCAGTTCCGCCCCACACAAAATCAAGCTATTTAGTTAAAAGCCTGAATCTAGAAATCTTAGATAAAAACTGTACCAAGCTTTTGTCTGTAAAGATATTTTGGCTGTATGCTCTACATAGTATTTCAAATATATTTCTTCCCTCAGATTTATGGTCAAAATTTATTTTTGTGAGCAGTATCAATCAACATATCTAGTAGAAATAATATACTTAGTATCACAAACATAAATAAGATTGCCTATGAGTGAAAATCTAGCAATATCCACTGACTATAAGTAATCTTGTCACATACTACAACATATTCTCGCCTGTTATTTATGAAAAGTTACTTATAGTTAACTAAAGTTTGCTTGAAAAAACTTATGAAAATATAGATAAACTAAATGTTCCTCCCGAAACAGCTGTGCCCTAGTGCCGCATAGCAGCGCCCAGTGACTTGCCCACGACATATTTTGGCACTTTTCTTTTACGATAGCTAAATAATAACCAGCAATAAAGTGTTTGGTATCAAAAGCAAGAGCAAACACGGAACTACTCGGCTATGGTAACGTTTATCCAATGGCTGATAATGTGTAACCATGGTGTTCTCTTAAAATAACAAAGGTTACAGAGTAAAAAAAGCTAAACGTGTTTCCATTCTCTTGTGTTCCGCACAATACCAAAATAGGGGTAAAAAAGGGAAACAAAGTTTCACTCTTGCCTTCAAATCATCCAGGAATTATATATATATATATATATATATATATATATATATATATATATAGCATGAAAGAAAAATCTCAGTGAATAGCCAGCTCCGTACCCCTACTCTGAAGGACTGAAAAGTTAGTGCTTTATGAAAGCAAACTATATATATATATATATACAGAAAAAGATAACAGCCGCACAAGCCAAACTTCCCACTCCACACAACTCTGTAGGACTAAAAAGTTGCATTTGAAATGCCGAATTGATGAAACTTTTCTGTATATAATGTATGAATTTGTGAACTTCAGAAACCAGTTAACGTTATAAAATATTCTGTGTTCCTTTAAAAAAAAAAAAAAAAAAAAAAAAAAAATAATAAAAATAGTAAAATGTGCTGATTTACTTTTTCTCCCAATGGGGGAGGGACAGTGCCCGATGCAAAGACAGCTGTTTCGTCTTTGAGAAAGACTCTTCAGTCTGCATATCGGCCTGCAAAGAATGTCAACAATAATAAAGTTTTACGCCCTGTCCACAGTGAACATTCAAACTGAGCTAGAAGACTTTCTACAAGAGAAAGGTTGTCCTCTTTGCACCAGATCGAAAGTCCACAATAAAAGCAAACCAGCACAAAGTTAAACCAGAAAAAGTAAAAAGCTTATGTAAAATGAACAAAATAATAATGTTCTGAAATTTTAATTTAATAAAACCTAATAGACCGGACTAAAGAGGGCAAACTACTGAGGTGATATCCAAATTAAGGATAAAAATAGTAGTTATATATATATATATACACAGTAGTAACTTCGAATGTAGATCGATAAAGCTATAAAGCGAAACGTCTCGTCCAAGTTTTGTTGTTGTTTTGATTTTTTCACTCAATATATATATATATATATATATATATATATATATATATATATATATATATATATATATATATATAGTGAAGGAATCCGAGAAGAGTTGTGGTGTGCTGTTGTTTTCGCTGTAAGTAGTATGAAAGAAAAATCTCAGTGAATAGCCAGCTTGTATATATATACAAGAATAATGAACAACCTCACACTCATGTCTTGGATAGCTCCTTTATTTCATTTCAAATTTTCGCCTATTGCAATAGGCTTCTTCAGGCTCCTGACCCACGCAAAACTGTGTATATATATATATACAGACAAACCCCTATTTTACGACCCTCTGTTAAGCAACCACCTCTCATTTGAGACCGGATTTGTTGGCACAGATGCATTTTACTATGTAAACGACCTCTCTTAAACGACTTCCTCTAAAACGCGACTTACGACCGCCATTTTGTTGGTTTTTACGACCGTTGCTGTCGTCTGCATAGACTTCGAGCAAAGGGAAACAACCACGGTCAAGGGCCTGAAAGCGGAGTCGCTTCCCTTGTTGTAGAAAAGATGGCGGAGAGCGTAGGAAAAGCACGAAAACCACTGACTTTGGATGAGAGTGGAGGTGATTAAAAGAAGTTGGCAAAGTGAAACTGTAATATCGATTGCACAATCCTATGGAGTTGGAAAGACCCAAATCCAGTTTTAATATGTCATTGTATGTGTGCATGAAGAAGAGAGTATGAACTGTGCTGAACTTTTTCTTTCTACGGCTGCCAGTGAAAACCTCCGTCATACGACCCCTCCAATTTACGACCGATTTTTCCAGACATTTTGGAAGTCTTAAAATAGAGGTTTGTCTTTATATATATATATATATACGAGAGAACACTAACACACGACACGATATAAACTGTTTGCGCCAGCCAAATTCCTGACTGCTTAGTCAGGAAAACCCATTCCGGGTTCAACATTCCAAAGCCACATTCTTGCACATGCAGGGGTTAGAGACATAAATAAAAAAATAGAAATAAAAAAAATAGCAACGACAACCTTGCTAAGACATCCATACAACGTACAACAGAGGTTGCTTCCCTTATGCCGAAAATAGGAGAGAATAAGAATTTTTTGTACTTCAGTCAGCCAGCAAGGGCTGCAGGTTATGGCCCAGCCAGCAGCAACATGAGACCAGTTCGTCAAGAAAAGGATAATGTTTAAAACAATAACATGAATTATATTTACTCAAGATTTTATTTTGTTTCTCCCCGTTGCCTTAAAAACTGACCCCGATGTACCCCAGGTGGTGGGGATGACGGCGTCGGTGGGGGTGGGCAAGGCGGGTAGCCAGGATCAGGCGCGCAGACACATCCAGAAGCTGTGTGCCCACCTGGACGCTGACGACATCTGTACCGTCATCAGCCACACCGACGAACTAGCCAAGTTCTCCAACGACCCCAAGTATGGTGAGTGTTTAACGCTGACCACATCTGTACCGTCAGCAGCCACACCCAGGAGCTAGCCAAGTTCTCCAACGACCCCAAATATGGTAAGTGTTTAACGCTGACCACATCTGTACCGTCAGCAGCCACACCCAGGAGCTAGCCAAGTTCTCCAACGACCCCAAATATGGTGAGTGTTTAACGCTGACCACATCTGTACCATCAGCAGCCACACCCAGGAGCTAGCCAAGTTCTGCAACGACCCCAAGTATAGTAAGTGTAGTAAGCGGTAAATATGGTAAGTGTTTAATGCTGAGCACATCTGTACCGTCAGCAGCCACACCCAGGAGCTAGCCAAGTTCTCCAACGACCCCAAGTATGGTTAGTGTGTACATGCCCCACCCTTTTCGCTTTTCAAAAGCCCAAACAGATTACAGTTGTCCCTTTTGTTCCAACACTAACGAATATGAATACCTTTTTCTCCTTATTTATCCCAAATATAATACTCTACGAAAGCTGTTCTTGCCCAAGATATTTTTCATTAATCCCTCGACATTTAGAATGTTGATGCTTTTAGCAAGCCCTAAACACACATGTAGTCTTGCCAATTTTATTTCCAAAGCATAACGTAATGCACGGTTATTCTTATTCACGAAGTTGTCCATTTTTGACATTGGTGTGTTTTTAGACTGTTGTTACTGCAATGGTATAATGTTGCTTCATGTTTGGTAATCATTATTTTGATTTGATAACCGTTTTGATAACTTATATGTATGCTATTGATTGCATTTTGTGTGGGGGTTTTCTGGGTTTTTTTTACTACGTATTCCCCTCCCCCCTTTTCCCTATATGACATGGGCAGATGGCCTTGGTCATTACATTTTCGTTGATCGTTGATTGTTAAAAAAAGTATGATAAGTGTGCCAGTCTCTTATTTCCCACTGTGACTTTACATGCCTGTACATGAGTATCTGCGTGCATGCATGTGAGATTCCTTGCCCCCCCTCTCTCTCTCTCCTTCCTTCCCTCCTCTCTTCTCTCCCTATCGTTCTCTCTGTTTCTCTCTTCCCTCTCTCGCCTTCTCTTTAACCCTTTTGCTTTAGGCGTGTGGCACATTTATAAAAGCAGTTAATTCTGAAGTGAACTGTTTTAATGATCATGTTTTTACAACTTGAGGCACACAGAAAGTTTTATGTTTACGTGCTGTTCAGATGTGGAATAATCTACCAATTAACAAAATTTAAAAGTTTTGATGAATAACCAAAGCCATTCCTTAAAAAAACCCACCACTGTTTGATTAGTTTTAGTTTAAGGAGACGCAAACTACTTTAAAAGAAAAAAGTAAAAAAAGTTGAAAGTCAAATTAACTGAGAAGGGCTGTAAAAGGGCAGCGAGGCCTATGAATAGCCCTATATCTACCTGCCTACCTACTTGTACTAGGTAGAGCGTTGTGGGGTTTTTTTTCTCTGGTTTTTTTCTCTCGAGAATTATGACTTTGTATAGCAGAGGATGCAACCCGCACTTCTGGAGGACTGGACTGGAATTTATTGTTGACATACCTTGCCCAGGGTACATCCTCACTCTCACGGCTAAAAGCCTTCAGTTGAGCTGGTATTGGGGGGAAAAGGCAGAGTCAAAGAGAGTGGCAGGTTAGAGGAAGTTACAAGCAAAAGAACTTCCAGAAGGTGGGGTATTTTACAAACGGCCTCCCCTTTTTCCCCACGGGGAGGCTGGGCTATTTGTTTAACAGGGGTCGCGCTAACGCATGTTTCTTGCGTATTTGACCTTTTTCGCCCACGGGGTAGGCTGATGTCTGCTCAAAATCTCATCTGAGTCAGATTGAATGTTTAGAAGTCCTACGGTCACACGTATAGTGGTTCTGCTCAGGAACAGGGTCAGTTGTTAGAAGAGGAGGTGACTCCACCCCTCTGTCACCCCGTCCAGTACTGCTGTGACACCAGTGCCGGGAAAATCACTGTAAGCGCATTGTCTGACTCCACCCCCCACCCCATCTCCCCACCCCCACCCCCTTCCAGCCTTTGCTTCCTTTCATGGTGCTTGGCCACTGGATATCCAGATTCCAGTCAATTAACTGTGACGTAAATGAAGCGTTTGGCGCGAAATGACTGGTTAGTGAATAAAAATGCATGTTTTTGTTGCTAGTCTTGTTTTCATTGTTTTTAGCTTAGATTTACCATTTTGTTCTTTGACGCGATTTTCTGCTTCCCTTACACATTTTTTTGCCGACGTCGCGTAAGCAAAACGCATTTTAAAAACACTAGCGCGACCCCTGGTTTATTGTTGAGATACTTTACCCGGGGTAGTAGGCTAAAAGGCCTTGAGTTCAGCTGGTGTTGGGGAAGAGCCAAAGCTCAAACGCCGCCCTGCTTTTAGAGTCGTGGTTGTCCACCGAAGACTAAGCTGTTCCATGATTTCCATCGCTGTACAAAAAGCAATTATTATGCAGCTCTCATGTTACTATTGGTGTGGTATGATTTTTTTTTAATGATATGGTGATGATGGGCATGAGGAGAGTGAAGGTGTGTGTGTGGTGTATATGCAAGAGTGTGTATGTGTGTGTGTGTGCATGAGCAAGTATGCAAATGTGTGTGTGTGTGTGCATATATGTGTACATATGTTGGGGGGGGGGGGGGGTACAAAGCCTAAGGCCTGGTACACAGTTCATCGCGGATTTTCCACATGGAAATAATCAATAAGTAAAAGAAAGAAATGGGGAGGAGGGGGATATATGGATCAGGGGAAATACGGACACGGACGCTTTTTTGTTTTCTTCTGTCGTTTACTTATTTACTGATTGCGCATGGGTTTCCACGCGGAACATCTGCGTGTATGTGTACACGGCCTAATTGTCTTCTGGTGTGTGGTGTGTTTCAGAGCAGTGCCTGGTGGGGCAGAGAGAAGACGACAAGTTTCTGGAGATGATAGAGAACATGATGGGGATCATCGAAACCAAGATGTCTGAATGTCAGTGACCCCTCTGTGTGTGTGTGTGTGTGTGTGTGTGTGGTGTGTGTGTGTGTGTGACTGGCTAATCGCGCGTGATTCCGACCAACTTGTTTCATCAGTGTCAGTGTCTAAGATCCTTTCCTCTGAAAGGTCTTAATCTTTCCAAAACTCCCAGAAATAAACGTACGGTCACGCGCCGTAATCTCAAGTCTATAGATATTCATACTTTTAGTTCAGAGGCAACAGAACTCCTTTCTAACGTGAGTATTTCCGACGACCCTGCCTCGACTTTTAATTCTACTATGAGTAACTTGCTTGATAAACACGCTCCCCCATCCACTCGTGTTGTGCCCGATCGTCCCTGCGCTCCCTGGTACACGCCTGAACTTAGAGTAAGTAAACGCACTAGTCGTAAGGCTGAGCGTCAGTGGCGGGCCTCAAAACTAGAAATACATCGTCAGATATATCAGTTTCTCCGTAACATCTTCACTCTTCTTCTGGCCAAGGCAAAAACAAGCTATTTTTCATCTAAAATTCTTGAAGCCAACACAACAAAGGTCCTGTTCTCCACCATGTCTGATCTCCTAGGCAATAAGAAATCAAGTCCTCTGCCATCAAATATCAGTCCTGACAAACTGCCAGAAACCTTTTCCTCCTTCTTCTCCACCAAGATTATCGATCTACGATCAAAAATCGACTCCATGCCTTTTCAACCAACTATTCCAGACCCATCATTCACTGGTGTCCCCCTTCTCTCTTTCAAGCCGGTGTCTGAGACCGAAGTTCTTTCTACTTTGAAAGAAATGCATTTTAAATCCTGTGATCTTGACCCCATCCCAGCCTCTCTTTTCTCACAAATCTATCAACACCTTCTGCCATCAATCACCAACATCATCAATTCTTCTTTAGTTTCAGGTGTGTTTCCTTCTGCTTTCAAAACCGCTCTTGTAAGGCCCCTTCTCAAGAAGAACAATCTGGATCCTAATAATCTGAAAAACTACAGACCTGTATCTAACCTCCCTTTTCTCTCCAAACTCCTTGAGAAGACTGTTTTGAAACAACTTAACGATCATCTATCCTCAAACAATCTTCATCATCCTTATCAGTCTGCCTATAGAACCAACCACAGTACTGAAACAGCCCTTGTTCAAATCGTCAATTACCTCTTACTTGCTTCTGATGCTGGTCAAATCTCTCTTTTGACACTTCTTGATCTCTCTGCTGCCTTTGATACCATAGACCACTCCATTCTTCTGTCTCGTCTTGAACATACTTTTGGAATTAAGGGCCCTGCTCTTTCTTGGTTTTCCTCTTACCTTTCTGATCGTTTTCAATCAGTTCTGGTCAATGGTCGTCAGTCTGAACAGGTTAGGCTTTCTTGTGGAGTCCCCCAGGGGTCTGTGCTTGGTCCTGTCTTGTTTACTTTGTATACGTCACCTCTTGCCAATGTCATCGACCAGCACAACATGAAACATCACTTCTATGCAGATGACTCACAACTCCAAAACAGTACAACCCCTGAAGATCTAGATTCCATTCTTACAGAAAGTAACAACTGCTATATTGATATACAGCAAACAAACAACTGCACGACAAGTGCAAAGTGACGTTATTTTATTCACAAGAGACAAAACAAAACTACTGGATATTTCGGCGAATGCGCCTTTATCAACACAGACAAACAATTAAACAGCAAAAGTTGAAACCAAAGAGCAAGGCTGTGAACACAAATCAAGGGGGGGGGGGGGGGGGGGGGGGATTGAAGTGAGAGAGGTTGGGGACAGTGAGTACGCAATCACAGATGGTAGAAGTTGGAAACAAGGGTCAGTTGTGTTTAAGGGGTGGGGAGGGGGAGGTTTGGTGAAGAGAACAAATTAGCATGAGATGCTCTCCTTTCTGGCCTATCAGTCTCTTCTCTATCTTGTCTCCAGCGTATTCAAAACACAGCTGCTCGTCTTGTCCTTAGGAAGAAAAAGTTTGATCATGTTAGCCCTCTTCTGCGTTCTTTGCACTAGCTTCCTGTCGCAGACAGAATTGAGTATAAATTAAACACACTTTGCTATAAATCTATTCATAAAGCTGCTCCATCTTACCTCTGCGACAATATTTCCATCTATACGCCAGCTCGCACTTTACGTTCAGTTTCTGACCCTCTTTCTCTCCAGATCCCTAGGTATAAGCTTTCAACTGTTGGTCGGCGCTCTTTTGCTGTCTCAGGACCGACCTCCTGGAACAAACTTCCTCTCTCCCTCCGTCAGCGACCGACTCTCTCTGCTTTCAAAGCTAACCTCAAAACCCACCTGTTCCCCCGTCATTAAAGCTCCTCTCTCTTTCTCTTCTCTCTCTTCTCTCTCTTGCCATTAGGTCTGTTTCTGCTATATTCCATTTATGTTATCCGTGTGTGTTCGCTTTGTATTGCGTTTGTGTTTGAATGCGCTTTGAATGCTAACGTGTGTGTGCGCTTTGATTTGATTTCTATCAAGATTCAGCGCCGTATAAATACTGTATGTTGTTGTTGTTGTTGTTGTTGTTGTTGTTGTGTGTATGTAGAGGACATGATGGGGATCATCAAAACCAAGATGGAAAAGTCTGATTGTCGGTGACCCCTGTGTGTGTGTGTGTGTGTGTGTGTGTGTGTGTGTGTGTGTGTGTGTGTGTGTGTGTGTGTGTATGTGTGTGTGTGTGTGTGTGTGTGTGTGTGTGTGTGTGTGTGTGTATAGAGGACATGATGGGGATCATCAAAACCAAGATGGAAAAGTCTGATTGTCGGTGACCCCTGTGTGTGTGTGTGTGTGTGTGTGTGTGTGTGTGTGTGTGTGTGTGTGTGTGTGTGTGTGTGTGTGTGTGTGTGTGTGTGTGTGTGTGTGTGTGTGTGTGTGTGTGTATAGAGGACATGATGGGGATCATCGAAACCAAGATGGAAAAGTCTGATTGTCGGTGACCCCTGTGTGTGTGTGTGTGTGTGTGTGTGGTGTGTGTGTGTGTGTGTGTGTGTGTGTGTGTGTGTGTGTGTGTGTGTGTGTGTGTGTGTGTGTGTATAGAGGACATGATGGGGATCATCAAAACCAAGATGGAGAAGTCTGAATGTCAGTGACCCCTGTGTGTGTGTGTGTGTTTGTGTGGTGTGTGTGTACGCATGTGTGCGTGTGTGTGCGTGCGTGCGTGCATGTGTTTGTGTGTGTACATTCTTTGCTTTGACGTCTTCCATTAAAAGCGATTCAGATAATATTATACATGGGTGCAACTACACAAAATGAAAAAACCCTGAAAGGCCGGGGTCTAGGGGAAATGTCCCCCTGCAGCTGAAGCAAAAATTTGATTTATGAAGGTATTTTAGTTTGCTTTTTCCACAATTTATGCAAATACTTATTTGAAAGTGTTTCAAAAATACAGTAGACACACAAAGATCTTGCTTGACAAATTAAGAAAAAAGGAACTTCCTTTTCTGGTAGAATTCAAAAACAGGAAATCCTTGTATAGCAGGAAAAGTTACACCCATGTGTTATATTATTGTGAAGGTCCGTTTTCATGAAACAAACACACAGGGCCAATAGTACTAGAAAGCTTTTTTTTTGCTCACTCGCCTCTAGACCTTATGGTCTGAACCGCTAAGTCTTTTGGATGAGACGAATAAACCTGATGTAACGGGTGCACTTTTGTGTGCGTTAAGGAACCCAGGGGCAACAAAAAACAAGCTCCAAATTTATTCCCTGCTCCCCTATTCTTCAGTCTCACACACAAAGCAACACCCTGAGGGCAAAAAACAACACCCCCCCCCCCCCCCACCCACCCAAAATGAAGGTGGCACTGTGCCGGACGCGCTGTTTGGGTGGGAGCAGCCCGAATTTCACGGCCATGCCCTTTCTTTCAAGTGTGACAGGAAAATTGAACTGAACGTCGAGTCATTCAGATGGGGACTTAAAGCCGGTCTGACCCGTGCAGTAGTTGAAAGTCAGTAAGAGGTAGGGAGAAGTCCCCACTGCCCGGTACGACCAAACTGAGAGATAGGTTTTCCAAGGCCGCTCCCCCTCCTCACACCCCACCCCCCCCCCCCCCCCCTACACTCACCCCCACTTCCACCCCCCTGCCCCCCCAGCCCCAAAAATTTAAAATAAAAAAATTGGATGGCGCTGCGCTCGTGGTGACATGCTCTCCAGGTGGGAGCAACCCGAATTTCACAGAAACAAATATCTGTGACTAGAAGGGTCCTTGGCTATTCACTGTCTGTACATGTGATGCAGGTGAAACTGACCCATGGCCAATATTAAAATGATGCGGCTGTGCCCAATGGAAGCTGTCTTTACCAGTGGCAGTTCTCCCTACACTCCGTAAAGAATTGTTGGTTGTTGTCACTCCACGGGTGGAGTGAATGTGTGGGTGGCTCCATGAATGGAGCGAAGTCCCCTGAAGTCGGAGTATGGCCGCCCATGTGGCGGGGCCCTTTAAAAGCAGCCATACACGTAATCTTCCCACCCAAGGCCATGAGAAATGTTCACATGGCACTGGGTGTGCCCCCAGAGCGTTTAAGCTGGGGAACGAAAACAACGCCTAGAATAGACTGAGTACCAAAGTGTGATGGTGCATGGGAAAAACCTACACAAGTCGCTCAGAATGTTTTGAGCAAAAGCCAAAAATATCAACAACCCCCAAAATATTATTTTTCTATTTAGGGCATATTTATGTCTATTTTTATGTATTCTACCAGTATCCACAACATGAAAGACAATGTTGAATGATTTCTTTGTTTATTTGATCGTTTTCTAAATCAAGTCAATAGAAACAAAGAGGCAAAATTGTATCTTCTATGCCCAATTTCTGCAAATGATCTATTTCAAATGCCAAACTTCAAATAATTATAAAATAAAAACTAGGCAAGATAACTCAGTTCTGTTTTCTGTGTGTCAACAAGGAATCTTTGCTCCACCATGAAAAAATAAAGTCTCAATTTATGCCAACATTCCATAATGTCTGGTTTTCCCCATGCAATGTCACATTAATGCAGAAATATCAGAGGCAGGTCTCTGTGACTAGGAAATGAATACCGTACATGTTGCAATAACAGACTTGCACAGCAAGGACACAGACACGCTGAAGGAGAAACTGAAGCTGCGGCCTCACCTGCGAGGCACCAGCCAGTACACGGGCTGGGTCTCCATGCTGGTCAAGGTCATCGCCATGCTGGACGACCCAGAGGCTCGACGGTACCTGAACGCCGCCCAACGCATGCTGTTGGTCAGTGGGTCACGTTGTATAATTATGCCGACTTAAAAAAAAAAATCAATGCAGGAGTTTTCATTTTTTCTTTTTCTTGTTATTGCACCATTTGTATGGTTTTACGTTTTGTGGGGTCATTGTTTTGTAATTCGTCACCCAGAAATTGAGTATCTTAAGTCGAAACTGGTCGATTTTGATGCGTTGGACTTGGAGTTTTCATTTGTTCTTTTTCTTGTTATTGCACCATTTGTATGGTTTTACGTTTTGTGGGGTCATTGTTTTGTAATTCGTCACCCAGAAATTGAGTATCTTAAGTCGAAACTGGTCGATTTTGATGCGTTGGACTTGGAGTTTTCATTTGTTCTTTTTCTTGTTATTGCACCATTTGTATGGTTTTACGTTTTGTGGGGTCATTGTTTTGTAATTTGTCACCCAGAAATTGAGTATCTTAAGTCGAAACTGGTCGATTTTGATGCGTTGGACTTGCCAGTTGATCAAGGCAAGATACGTTATCTAACAAAGCTATGAAAAGAATTTGCAAAGATAAAACATGGAGGATGACACCATGTGAACCAAAAAATGACCAGAAATGACTGAAGTATGGAGGTTTTTTTTACTCCTCGTGTGAAGTGACATATTTTTACTGTTAGAATTGCGACATTGATTTCTGCACAGCGGTTTAATGTCATGATTTCTGATTTTGTCATGTCAACATTTTTTTCATTTATTTTTACATTGTTAACAGTTTCAAAATGTTATAGTAATGTTATATCTGTCATAAGTTTTTTGTTTCATTTTCTGGAGAAGTTCTCCGGTTTTAAATTATAATGTTTGAAACTTGATATGATTTTCCAGCTGGAATTTCTTACATTATGAAGAAGATTTTGAACACTTTCTCTCAACTGAAGTATTACAACTCATCTTCTTCGTCTTCTTGGCTATGCGTTGGCCACAATCAACACTTTGATTATTTTGCCACGGAACCGGGGAGGTTCTATACCACTTTTGCCGGAAGAAAGGCTCAAGGCCTGAGAAGAAATAGTGTGACAGAAGAGGGGATAGATAAAAGAGAACCATAAGCCTAGCCAACTGTTGATCTGCTGGGTTGTTGGAAGAAGGGGTAGTGGGGATGGGGCGGAGGGGAGGAGGAGAAGAAAAACGGGGGGGGGGGAATGAGGGGAGGTGGGAAGGAGGGAGGGGAGGGGGGGAGAGTATTGTAGCTTGTAAGTCCAATGACCCCAGAGTGGGACCATCAGACAGGAGGTTGTCCACTGAGGTGTTGCCAGACTCTGGTCACAAAGCTCTCTGGGGTTCTGGCCTCAACTGCTGCTGGTGCGCAGGACGTTCCACTCCCTGGGGGGGGGGGGGGGGAACTCTGTCTGTACTGTGTGCGACACTGGGGGAACGAGGAATTGTTGTTGAGTGTCCTCTTCCTTGTCGCTCTGGTTGTGGTTCAAGCTTGGTTTTGTTGATGCTCACCACCATGTCATTCTGTATTTTGTACATCATGGTTGTTTGGGAATTCTTCTTTCTCTTGACATCCTACGTCATCCTATTGACGGTTATGATGCATTACAAACGAGGGTTTCCAGTATAGAAATCAATCTGTGGGGAGTAAACGCTGCCCAGATGTTCAGCTCCAGGGAAGGGGAAGTGAGGGGGGAAGAGGGTATCGGGGGGAGGGAGGGGTGGTTAAATCTGGGCTTTGAAGACCTCCACCGAGGCAGATGTTATTGCCTCAGGTGGAAGGCTGTTCCGCTCACACACAGCCCTGGGGAAGTAAAAACTTCCTGTAATTTGTTTTTGTTGCCGGAAGTAGATATACTGCTGTGTGTGACAGTCTTGTCTGGCGTGATGGTGGATGGGGGACAGGCCTGTGCTGGGTGTTGATGGCCACCTGTCCATGATGGTGGATGGGGGACAGGCCTGTGCTGGTTGTGTTGATGGCCACCTCTCCATGATGGTACTTGAAGAAGGTGGCCAGCCTTGCCGATCGTCGTCTGTCTTTCAGTGGGTCCCAGTGCAGCTCAGACATCATGTTGTCCACACTCAATGTTTGGCGTGATGGGGGACAGGCCTGTGCTGGGTGTTGATGGCCACCTCTCCATGATGGTACTTGAAGAAGGTGGCCAGCCTTGCCGATCGTCGTCTGTCTTTCAGTGGGTCCAGTGCAGCTCAGACATCATGTTGTCCACGCTCGATGTTTGGCGATGGCGGTTCACTACCCATCGAGCTGCACGACGTTGCACTTTCTCTAACTTGCCGATATTCTTGGCAGTGTGTGGGTCCCAGACGGGTGCGGCATACTCAAGAGTGGGTCGTACCAAGGCCTTGTACGCTGTTTCCTTTTATTATGGTAATAAGATAAAATAGGTATGCGCGCCTAGCTGACATCACGTGACTTGCTTCCGCTCTGCCCACGTCGCCATCTTTAGACGTGTGTTTACTATGCCTAGATATGATTCTCTGCAATACTACAAGTATAAATAAAGTAAGCACAGGGACTTTGTCAATTTTAGACTTACTTGTGGCGGTGCCATAGCCGATGAGGTTTAACCGAGGCGTGGTCACCGCTACAGCTATCTGTATTAATAAAAAAATCGGGACTTTACTGGTTTCATACTGCCTCCGGGCATTGCCTCCAGTATTGTTCCCACCATATTTGTATTTACAAATGTCCCATGTGTGTCTGATTCGGACCAAGAGGACGTAAAACACCATTTTCGTCGTCGATTTTGTCAATTGTGTGTTGTGTAGTATGCCAGAGAGAACGTCGATAAACTATGTTGAGCCTTGCAACCTGCCGCTGTTGCTGCAGCTTTTGCCCGACTGTCCGTCTGGCTTTGTCAGCACTTGCACTCTGAGGTTGGAAAGGGTGTTTCAGACGGTGATTTCTTACCGTAAAGACTGGACTGCAAGACGCACCTGTATATAAGCCGCATCCCTTAAATTGACAAAATATTAGGTATTTATTCACATATAAGTCGCACCTGTTTATAAGCCGCAGAGAAAATCATATGTGCACAAAGCAGCAGAAATATAGAAACTCTCCTAGCAGAACATAAGTTTTTAATGTTCTCAGATGCTTTAAACATGAGATTTGAATCTGTTGACTACCAAAACCAGTTTTGTGTCTAAAGAAGCTCAAAGGAGGCTGAAAAATGTGTCCAGAAACAGATTTAATCACACTGATAAATGTAGAATTGAAAAAAAATGCGCAGATAAGCCGCATCAGTCTATAAGCCGCATGGGCCAAAGTTGAGGAAAAAAGTAGCGGCTTATAGTCCGCATTTTACGGTACACTGTTTACAGTTGTTTACAGTTTTATACACAAGAAAATTAAAAAACCCACAAACGCCCATATTCTAGTTTGCAGCGCATTTTCAAGTGTCTTATGCACTTTTCTTCAGGACCTGTTGTGACACAAAAATTATTGTTTACAGTTTTTCCATGAAACCCATGTTCTGCGGGATCCCGCTGTTTACGGTTTTTGTACAGTTGACAGTTTTCAATGAAATGCTGGTCATCAACTGGTTTCCTATAGTTGACAGCTTTACCAAGAAATCGTGGTCACCATTTATTTTTACATTGTTAGCAGTTTCCAAGGTTATGATAATGTTATATCTGCCGTAGGTTTTTTGTTTCATTTTCTGGACATATCTGCCACACACACAAAAAGAGAGAAAAGGAACAAGAAAAAAAGGATAAAAAGAAAAGGTTAAAAATGAAGGCGGAAGTGGTGGTGGGTTGCATGATGAGTGAGCAAGATAGTGGAGAGCGGATGAATGATTGGGTGTGGTGTGAGAGCTACATATTTGTTTTAATGTAAATTTATGTTTCATATTTATATTTTATTTTGATATATCTCATGTTATTTTGCATGGTGGAAGACAAGTTTCCCTGTGCGTTGTACAAGACCAATGGACAATAAAGAAACTTATGACATGTGACTTATGACCATTAGCGTTTTGATGCCGTTTTACTTCGATGTTACAGTTTTACAACAAGACGTTGATGATCAACGATGAGTGTGACACCCAGGAAGCGCTGGCCTTTCTCCAGAAAGAGCTGAAGAAATACGACTCTCTGGGAAAGCGAACGACGCATATGGACTGCATCCTGCGGGAACTCTTTGAAAGTAAGACAAGAAAGCTAC
>CM065683.1:4189392-4215392 GCA_017654935.2 Phymorhynchus buccinoides
AATTAAACAAAAATGATAAATATTATTTTCATGATCACAACTCTTGTCTGTAGCACTGCATTTAAACAACCACAAATCACTTTTAAAAGACTTTTAGGCACAATTTAACACACTCTGGACAAGATACAGATTGCTTACGTAATAATAATAATAATAATTTTTTTTTTTATATAGCGCAACACCTCTCAGTTAAACTGGAGCTCTTTGCGCTTTACAAATGATTCAAATAAGATACATAAATAAGGGTCACTAAAGTAATACATGTACATAAAAACTACAATAAATACTGGCATTAATACAGTTCATCCGTAGGCATAAACACATAATCATCAAGTATAGGCAATGTATCTTCAATCACATGCAGACAAACAAGGATCAATACATTAGTACATAAATATGAATTAAAGAAATAATTTAAACATGAAAACCTAATCTTTCCTTCACACAATAATATGCATGCATGCGTGCGCACACCCCCCCCCCCCCCCCCCCCCCCCCCCCCACCCCCCCCCCCCCCCACACAAACACCATCACCATCAACAACAACACATCTAATAAGCACGCGTGCAGACAAATGAGCATCAACACAATATTGCATTAACATAAATAGGGACAAAATTGAATATCAAATTACCTATACAAACAACTTTTAATCCTGCCTTAAAACAGCACACACGCACTAGTACGCGCGCACGCACACACTCACACGCCCATGCATGCAAGCAAGCACACATGTCAAAGCTTTGGCAACAAGACACTGAGAAGGACCAATATCAGAGGGGGGGGGGGGGGGGGGAGGGGGGGGGGGGGAGTGAGTGTGTGTGTGTGAGTGTGAGTGCATGTGTGTTTCCGTATGTGAGTGTGCTTGTGTGTGTGTGCGTGCATGCATGTTTGTACAAATATATGTTTATGTAAGCAGACCTGCCAACCTTTCCGCTTCGAGCGGAATTTCTTCCACTCAGACTAAATTTTTTCCGCCCTTCCGCTCAAGTCCATAAAATTCCGCTCTCAAAACTTTAAATAAAAATTTTTGGAACACACAAATTCATCGTCTTATATCAGAGCAACACAGCTGCTGTGCGTATAACCGACTTTCTAGTTTCTGTTTGCGCACTTCCGTCAAGATGGCGATCGACACATTGATGTGTGTGAGACTCTGGGGAGAAAAGAAAGAGAATAGACCAATATTTCTGCCAAGATTACATGGAAAAGTATCTGTGTATTCAGAGATCAAGAAAGTGTGCATCATGCTAGGTGTATGATGTGCTCACTAGTCACTACACTTAAAAGTCTCCGATGATACTATGCCATGGAGGGTGTCAAGTCATCAAATGCCACATTACTTCTCATCGTCTTATTGACACTGCAACTCCCAGACTTCGTCTTCCACTGTTACCGACAGCGGAAGGAAAGTAGAACAAAGCTGAACTTAAATTGATTTATCATCTTCTTTCCAAGTCTTATTATTTAAGTCATCTATGGCACCAACCGTCTTGGTCTGCCCAAATAAAAAGGGCAGAGGAACAAACCAAAAACTTCTATTATGTTAGGAATAGGTGTGACACGTCCAGACAAGACTAGTTTTAAACAAGACAAGTTCACACGGATGAAAATTGCTTGCTTCAAATTATGTCTACACGTGAAAGGTAAGATGCCGCGTCAAAATTCCTCTTAGCTCCCAAAAATTCCTCTTCCCTGCTACAAATATTCCTCTTTGGTCTGTTAGGGGGTTGGCAGGTCTGTGCAAGAGTTTGTGTGCGTTTCAGTGAGAATGTGTTTTCTGTGTGTTTGATGAAAATGTGTGTAGGTCTGTGTGCAAGAGCGCGTTCACTCGCATGCGTGCACGTACGTGTGTGTGTGTGTGTCTGTATGTCTGTGAGTGTTTCAATGCTGTTTGCAAAACGCTTTGTGCTCGATAAAAAGCACGATATAAGTGTCCGTTTATTATTATTATATTATTCTGTCACAGACAAGTCATGATGAAAACAGGATTTTCAAAGTTAAAGCAGATATTGCCTGGGCTTTTGTGACCAGAAATGATGAAGTTTCTAATACAATTGACATAGGCTAGAACACCAAGGCTACATTAAAATGCTATGCTCTGCATAGTTATGCAGGGATGGTCTTTAGCCATGACAACCTCCTAGTATAACATCATCATTCTCCAAAATCCTCCAAAGTCGGAGCATGGCTGCCCACGTGGCGGGGTAATCCAAAACGGTCACACACGTAAATGTTCTCGTCCCTAGCTGATGCATTTGTACCACAGTGTTCAAGTGCTTCGGCTGTTGGGATGATCCCTGGAGTCTTTTAGCCAGGGTACGAAAGCAACAACAACGTACAGCAAACAGACAGGAATAATCGCATTATCCCTCCTCACACAGTGTGGCAGAGGACGTCTTCGTCTGCATTCCCAGGCCATATGGCCATAATGGCTGAGGTACGTATGTGTCCGGTTTCCAGTTTTCACTGGTCTCCCCTCTGCATTCAGCCGACGCATTCCGATTTCAGAGGACTAAAATCAGAACAGTTGGCTTAAGCGAATTTTTATTGAGAATCACATAGTAAAGCAGCAACATAAACAAATGAGAACGAGCACAACAAGCTTAAAGCTGACACAAGGCGCTCAAACACCAGTAGATGATACAATATTGGCTGCCACAAGTAATAAGAGACTGGAGCAGAACATGATAATGAAAATGATAGCATACAAAATGTGCACAACAAGCAAGCAACAACAAGAACATAGAAATTGAGGGGGCAAGAGGCATTTAACTCCAAAAAGTATAAAACCATTTGTGATTCAGTGTCAAGACAATCAATTATTTGAATCACACTCTCAGCATATTTTCAGCCAGGACCACAAGTCCACGTGACCTCGAATAAATCAAATTGGCATAAAGCTGATCACAGGGAAGCAATTAATCAGAACAGTTCATCAGGGTATGCATAAAACTAACTGATATGTATGGAAATGTATCAACATTGCACTGAACACAAATACATACTCGTTTCTTTACTATATGTGACCCAGCACAACGAAAGGGACATTAAGTCGCTGGGCTAGTTTCTCACAAAAGGCTTGCAAAGTCAAAAATCTCTTTTTTGGTCAATTTTGAGTTATGGGTTCTCTAACATCTTACCTTTCATAGTTTTAAAGGACAATTTTTAACATGGTCTCTAAATGGTCTTATAAGTGTTTTAAAATGAGTAGGTCAGTGCAGTTTTTCAGCTAGGCTAGACTTTAGACTGTGTTTTCATAAAATGGCTGACGTTCACCCTACTGACTTTAAATGCTCATAACTCTGGAACGGAAAAAGATACAAGTATGGTTCTTGTATCATTCGAAAGAGTTGTCTGAAGCTTTCAAATGTATAATTTTCTTAGAATGGTCAGTTTGACACTTAATGTCCCTTTCGTGGTGCTGGGTCACATTTATGCATACAAGTGTGTAGCCAGTCAACTGTCAGGGTTTCGTCTTCTTCGACCAATAATGTCCACCTGCCGTGACCAGCAATTCCTGACACATACAAGGAGTTCAAAGAATTAATTATGCAGTGCAGGAAAAAAAAAGAAGCTTGATAGATAAGAGGGCGTGCACGGCTGAGCACCCCTGGCTAGTCCGAGAACACCCAGCCACACACAGGGACCTAATTGTCCCCCGGGGGGATACCGGGGGGTCTTTTGTACAAATAGTTCCCCCAGCTTCTGGAAGTTCTGTGCTAGTAGCTTCCTCTAATTCTGTCATTCTCTTTGACTCTGCCTTTTCCCTTTGTTTACTGTCATCTGCTATCTTTCTATCTCACTGGTCCATTCTCCTGCCTTTTTTATATAAATTCTTACAAAGATTTCTTCAGCCGAAGTCGGACATGCTGGGCCTAGCTATTTCTTAGGTGCATAACGGCAGCATGACGCATCTACGCTCAATTGACAGGAAACTGTGAGCGAACGAAGAAGAAGGGACCTGTTGTGTTCATACTTTGTACCAATGTGGGAGGGGGGCGGATTGAAGTGGGTTGGGTAGAAGGGTTGGGGATGTGAAGAGGATGGGAAAGGGGGGGGGGGGGGTACATTCGTTGAGCATGAAGATGGTTGTTGCTTATTAGCAAGATGAACTAATTGCTTTTATTATTTTTTTGTGTACCTTGATTTTTGTTCTCTGTTCCTTTTGCTTTGTTCATGGGTGCAACTTTTCCTGGTATACACGGATTTCCTGTTTTTAAATTTTACCAGAAAAGGAAGTTCCTTTTCAATTCGTCAAACAAGGGGCGAGTTTCTCTAGATAACGGTCGCCGAGCGAATAACGCTCACGGCAAACGGGGCCTAAGAAACTTTTTAGAAAGCGTTTGCGGAAGAATATTACAAGCTCTTGTCTGATTGGTCAACCGTATTCACCCCCTACTAGTTCCGGATTGTTCGCCGCTTGTCACCTTTCGACTGAGAGCAAAACGCCATGCGAACTATCTGCAAACGAAGGGTGTTTCTTAGACCGTTTGTGCCGATTTGAGTGAGCGCGACGAAACATTAGCCCTTGTGAAACTCGCCCAAGATCTTTGTGTGTCTACTGTATTTTTCAAATACTTTAAAATAAGCATTTGTATAAATTGTGGAAAACGTGAACTAAAACACCTTCATACATAAATGTTTGCTTCAGCTGCAGGGAGACATTACCCCTGGACCCTGGCCTTTCAGGGTTTTTTTCATTTTGTGTAGTTGCACCCATTTTGTTCAAATGCACGAGTATTGTGTTTTCTGTTGCCCTTGTTGTATCATGAGACCACAATGTCATTTCTCTTGTTGAGATAATAAAGTAATTTTGACTCTGACTTTGACTTGACCACAATTAGTCCGTGGGCCAGGCATCCATACTGTACACAATTTCCAGCCCAGCCCTCTGAGATAGCACCTGCCTCCTCTGCTATTTGGTCATCAGACTGGTAAACACACCCAAGGGTGAAACCTGGACAAAATGAAAAGCAGGAAGGCCTGGGTGCCGGTGCGCCGCCTAGGTGGGGTCAAGGGTCAGTGTCGTTTGTGGGGGTCAGAGGGCAAAGCAACCCAAGGCTGAAGTTTTTTTTTTTTTTTTTTTTTTTAAAGCTGTTACCCATCTTCTGGGCTGTACAGTGGCGTTGCTCCCACGCCGCTCGTTCCGAATCCCAATTCGCAGCTACACCCGGGTTTGTTCAAGTCGCAGAAACCGAGACCAGCAGTCCAAGGGGAGAGAATTTATGTTAGGCCGTCAGGAGGCAACCAACCGAGGAGACACTGCACTTCTGCTGAGTCACTTCGGTGGAGTTCAGTGGAGCCTGTTCAGGACACCACCTACTAAGCCCCCTACTGACGACACTATTCTCTTAGTCGCGGAGCCAGCGTGAGTGAGGTCCTCCTCCGAGGGCGCCACCACGACCGTCCACCGACAGCTCCCCAGAACACACTGATCCCAATGACTTTGACCCGAACGCACCAAGGCATAGACTGGATTGGAAACCGAAACTGAGGTCACCATGAGAGCAGGGCATGCAAAGCCACAGAATTTGAGACATTGTTTTTAATTTTATGATTGATGGAAAATGAGGCCGATGATAACGATGATGATGATACTATGGAGTTCCGTATCGGTCTGAGACTGCATGGCAGGGCTGTACTCTACGCTTCCTTTCATAATGATATCCCGGCGTTAACCAGGCCCGAGAACTACAGACACCTGCAGTGTTGGTCTTGCAATTAGAGCAACACTCTCAGAATCGCATCCGTTAAGCGGATGAAACTCGACTGTGTGGTTTCAGTCTTCCCATTGAGCCCATAGCCACTCACTCTGGGTAGGAGTCGGTCCAGGACCGAAAAAACCCTCGCCTCTGATGGGATTCGAACCCCAGACCTCCCAGCCAGTAGTCCGCGACGCTAACCACTACACCACGGCGGCTGGTCTGAAGTATTTTTTCGTACACTTTAATAAAATCAGAGCATTAAGAGACAGTTTTTGTCTTTCTTTTTTTCTTAATAGCTAGTAAAATGAGTTGGATTTTTTCATTCTAGTGCAATCATTCGTCAATAGAGTACTGCAAATTCTGGATTTCCTGAAAAACAACAAAGCC
This sequence comes from Phymorhynchus buccinoides, assembly GCA_017654935.2. Lineage (NCBI taxonomy): Eukaryota > Metazoa > Mollusca > Gastropoda > Neogastropoda > Raphitomidae > Phymorhynchus > Phymorhynchus buccinoides. Next base: position 4,195,488 of record CM065683.1, read on the forward strand.
AAATCCAGGATTCACGCTTTCCCTCCAGAATTTCTGCTTTCCCTGACGCGTGGACATAATAATAATAATATGACCATTTTTATAGCGCTTATTCTCCTTACGGGGCTCTAAGCACTTCACAAAGAAGTTAAAAATCTGAGCAAAAATTAAAAAACGACGCACTAATCATAAGGAACAACACACGAAACGAAATCACAAAAAGCGTTTTTCAAGCAAGATGCATTTTCTCACACCATCCCCCCCCCCCCTCCGCCCGCCCATGACATCAAACCTTTTATATAAGACATAATCCAGATTGTTATACATGTACATATGACACATTCAAAACATCTTTTGAAGTACATAAATATACTTTGAACGAGATATAAAAATCATTTTGAAACAAGACACTAGTCAAATGTGTCCCACACATACTATACATCTTTGAAAGACTTTGAATTAAAATGAAAATACTATCATTTTGCACAAGATCGTTTAAAACAACTTTGAGAATATGATAATAATAATAATAATAATAAAGAAAACTTAGCGCACATTCCAGGCTAGCTGCTCATGGCGCTTTTCAAAAAATACATTTAACCAAATCACATCAATACCCATGCTCGCACGCACACAAGCACACACACTGACGAACACATCATATCATTTACATGTGCAAGCACACATACATACAGTACATACATACATACGTACGTACGTTCGTACATACATACATACACACAGACACAAACACACACACACATCCCCACACACATGCATAAGCACATGCCACATGCCATGATAAACATTGTTTTAAATTCAAACTGCAAGATCATTCAAACAAAATTAAAAACACAACTTACAAAAATGTACAAATCATCTAAAAACTTTTACATAAGAAACAAATGTACAGGCAGGATATTACTTTTTTTTCTTTCTTAAAATGTCGGACAATCTCAATAACTTGTTTACACAAAGACCATCAAAAGGAGTTCACTTAATCATAATTTTACATGTTACATCATTTGGAACAGATTACTTACATTGTAATCTCAAAATATTTCATGTATAGAATTTGGTTCAAGTCAATCAGATGGCCTGAAGAAAACTGCGTAATACAGTATTTGCCAATACATGTATTATGGACGGCACGGATGAAACCATTCTTTGTTATTATGTGATGCTTAAAAATTATTCTATGCAAAAAGCATCTCCGGGGCATCATTGGCAAGTTTACGTGGATAGGGCCCTCCCGTGGGGAGTAAAAATAGTTCCCTCATCTTCTGGAAGTTCTATGCTTGTAACTTCCCCTACTCTATCACTCTCTACTTCTTTCTGCCTTATTGGTCCATTCTCCTGCTTTTTTTCTCTCGATAAAACCCTTCCACATTTTTCCTTTTTACAATTTATGACATGCCAGTTGTTTTTATTTTATTGTTCACTGGCTTCCAGACACGAGACCTTGCGCACTTGAGTGGGCACCTGTTGTCCATTCTGCAGTGCATATTTGCCTATATGGCCTTTTTTAAAATATATTGTAGCTTACTAGCATGTGTTTGTTATCCTTTTTTACTGGGTTTTTTTTAAAACCTGGACTCGATAAATAGAGCGGAATGGCTTACGTTTCCAGCACTGTCTGGAATTATGTGCTATAGGGTGCAATGTTCAAGGTGTCATGTTATGAATTGTACTATATTTTTTATGTTTTCAGGTTTTTGTATGTTGTTAAGATTCATTGATGTGTGTTTTGTAATGTTTGACAATGTTTTGTAATGTTTTGATGTGTGTTTTGTAATACATGGCCAAGATTTACGCGGTAACAGTCCTGAGATGACCATAGCTGTTGACGGGACTACAATAACAGACTAACTAACTAACTTGGCCAGTTGATTTTGTTTGAAGAAGGATACCTGTAATGCACTCAAAGATTGCACAATAGTGAGTGTGGCACAGTCTCTCTCCATGGGGATACCAGGGGGGTCTTTCGTACAAATAGGTCCCCCACCTTCTGGACGTTCGGTGCTGTTAACTTCCTATAATCTGCCACTCTCTTTGACTCTGCCTTTTCCCTTTGCTTTCTATCATCTACTATCTTTCTGACTTATTGGTCCATTCTCTTACCTTATTAAAAAAACTAAATCTTCCAAATAATTTTTCTTCTTTGAGCTCCTCCGAAATCGGAATGTGTCAGCTGTACGCAGCAGGGAGACCAGTGAAAACTGAAAACCGGACACATACGTACCTTACCCATTATGGCCATATGACCTGGGAAAAAAAAAAAAAAAGAAGTGTTGCACAGTTTCAAGCGCATTCTTTAAAACCCTATTAATCCTGTGTTACAGCAGTGACATACCATTGTCCCCACATACCGCTAGTCCCACACACAGTGTGTATGTATGTGTGTGTGTATGTGTGCTCACGCATGAGTTTATCTGGGTTTAACAGACACAGAGAGAGAAAGAGGCATTTTAGCATTATGAGGAACTAGCATTTGTGGGTAGCATTTATTTTGGAGTCACCTCGCACCCCGTCACAGATTTCCTGCCACCAGAGGACGTCAGTCGTCGACGTAGCCCACGGTAACGGCCCCCTGGCGGTACTGGATCAACTCGGAGGGCTGGAGGTCGCCGACGAAGAACTGCGTCTGCTTCCACCTCTTGGGGATGTCCTTGCGGCCGTGCTCGTCCAGGAGGCGGAACCCCTCCAGGCGGATGCCGGGGAACTTGGCGTTCTGGTGCAGCATGACGGGCCCCCAGTCCTCCCCGCAGTGCCGACACACCACCCTCCCACGTACCTGGATGCTCCCTGAAATCATTATTATTATTACTATAAACATTTAGCATGCGTAATCAATTTAATGCCCTAGGCGTTTACAGTATAACATAATAAACAGATATAACACAATGACTCACCATACTCTTTAGGAGGGTGGATTCATGAAATCTTTCATTAAAGGACTCACCATACTCTTAAGGAGGGTGGATTCATGAAATCTTTCATTAAAGGACTCGCCATACTCTTAAGGAGGGTGGATTCATGAAATCTTTCATCAAAGGACTCACCATACTCTTTAGGAGGGTGGATTCATGAAATCTTTCATCAAAGGACTCACCATACTCTTTAGGAGGGTGGATTCATGAAATCTTTCATCAAAGGACTCACCATACTCTTTAGGAGGGTGGATTCATGAAATCTTTCATTAAAGGACTCACCATACTCTTTAGGAGGGTGGATTCATGAAATCTTTCATTAAAGGACTCACCATACTCTTTAGGAGGGTGGATTCATGAAATCTTTCATAAACAGATATAACACAATGACTCACCATACTCTTTAGGAGGGTGGATTCATGAAATCTTTCATCAAAGGACTCATCATACTCTTTAGGAGGGTGGATTCATGAAATCTTTCATCAAAAGGACTCACCATACTCTTTAGGAGGGTGGATTCATGAAATCTTTCATCAAAGGACTCACCATACTCTTTAGGAGGGTGGATTCATGAAATCTTTCATCAAAGGACTCACCATACTCTTTAGGAGGGTGGATTCATGAAATCTTTCATCAAAGGACTCATCATACTCTTTAGGAGGGTGGATTCATGAAATCTTTCATCAAAGGACTCACCATACTCTTTAGGAGGGTGGATTCATGAAATCTTTCATCAAAGGACTCACCATACTCTTTAGGAGGGTGGATTCATGAAATCTTTCATCAAAGGACTCATCATACTCTTTAGGAGGGTGGATTCATGAAATCTTTCATCAAAGGACTCATCATACTCTTTAGGAGGGTGGATTCATGAAATCTTTCACTAAAGGACTCACCATACTCTTTAGGAGGGTGGATTCATGAAAGCTTTCATTAAAGGACTCGCCATACTCTTTAGGAGGGTGGATTCATGAAATCTTTCATTAAAGGACTCACCATACTCTTTAGGAGGGTGGATTCATGAAATCTTTCATCAAAGGACTCACCATACTCTTTAGGAGGGTGGATTCATGAAATCTTTCATCAAAGGACTCATCATACTCTTTAGGAGGGTGGATTCATGAAATCTTTCATCAAAGGACTCACCATACTCTTTAGGAGGGTGGATTCATGAAAGCTTTCATTAAAGGACTCGCCATACTCTTTAGGAGGGTGGATTCATGAAATCTTTCATTAAAGGACTCGCCATACTCTTAAGGAGGGTGGATTCATGAAATCTTTCATCAAAGGACTCACCATACTCTTTAGGAGGGTGGATTCATGAAATCTTTCATCAAAGGACTCACCATACTCTTTAGGAGGGTGGATTCATGAAATCTTTCATTAAAGGACTCACCATACTCTTTAGGAGGGTGGATTCATGAAGTCTTTCATTAAAGGACTCACCATACTCTTTAGGAGGGTGGATTCATGAAATCTTTCATCAAAGGACTCACCATACTCTTTAGGAGGGTGGATTCATGAAATATTTCATCAAAGGACTCACCATACTCTTTAGGAGGGTGGATTCATGAAATCTTTCATCAAAGGACTCACCATACTCTTTAGGAGGGTGGATTCATGAAATATTTCATCAAAGGACTCACCATACTCTTTAGGAGGGTGGATTCATGAAGTCTTTCATCAAAGGACTCACCATACTCTTAAGGAGGGTGGATTCATGAAATCTTTCATTAAAGGACTCACCATACTCTTTAGGAGGGTGGATTCATGAAATATTTCACTAAAGGACTCACCATACTCTTTAGGAGGGTGGATTCATGAAATATTCACTAAAGGACTCACCATACTCTTTAGGAGGGTGGATTCATGAAGTCTTTCATTAAAGGACTCACCATACTCTTTAGGAGGGTGGATTCATGAAATATTTCATTAAAGGACTCACCATACTCTTTAGGAGGGTGGATTCATGAAATCATATAGTAATTTGGCAAGTGTCCCGTGTGTGTGTCTGTGTGTCTGTCTGAAACACGAAACGGGCCTTATAACTCCACCGTTTTTCGACCGAATCGCTTCAAATTTGCTGTGAGCCCTCACGGGGCGATGGCAACGGCAACCGAGGTGGCCGTGTCATTTGCGCGGTTTCGCAAATGCGCGAAACGCGCATCCGCCGGCCTCTCGGCGCCCGTATCTCCGGTGTTTCTGGACCGATTGCCTTCGAATTTGGCAGGAAGATCACCGGGGACGGGGACTATCCGTGTGCCAACCTGGAAGCGAATCGGTTCAGAAAAGCGCGCGCTATACGACTCCGCCGTTTCTTAACCGAATCGCTTCAAATTTGCTGTACTCAGCGTTACCAGTACTTGGCGTTACCCTTACTAGGCGTTACCGTTACTAGGCGTTACTGGGACTCAGCGTTGCGCTAGTATTCACTAAAGGAATCACCATACTCTTTAGGAGGGCTGATTCATGAAATCTTTCATTAAAGGACTCACCATACTCTTTAGGAGGGTGGATTCATGAAGTCTTTCATCAAAGGACTTACCATACTCTTTAGGAGGGTGGATTCATGAAATCTTTCATCAAAGGACTTACCATACTCTTAAGGAGGGTGGATTCATGAAGTCTTTCATTAAAGGACTCACCATACTCTTTAGGAGGGTGGATTCATGAAATCTTTCATCAAAGGACTCATCATACTCTTTAGGAGGGTGGATTCATGAAGTCTTTCATTAAAGGACTCACCATACTCTTTAGGAGGGTGGATTCATGAAGTCTTTCATCAAAGGACTCACCATACTCTTTAGGAGGGTGGATTCATGAATTATTTCACTAAAGGACTCACCATACTCTTTAGGAGGCTGGATTCATGAAATATTCACTAAAGGACTCACCATACTCTTTAGGAGGGTGGATTCATGAAGTCTTTCATTAAAGGACTCACCATACTCTTTAGGAGGGTGGATTCATGAAATCTTTCATTAAAGGACTCACCATACTCTTTAGGAGGGTGGATTCATGAAGTCTTTCATCAAAGGACTCACCATACTCTTTAGGAGGGTGGATTCATGAAATCTTTCATCAAAGGACTCATCATACTCTTTAGGAGGGTGGATTCATGAAATCTTTCATCAAAGGACTCACCATACTCTTTAGGAGGGTGGATTCATGAAATATTTCATCAAAGGACTCACCATACTCTTTAGGAGGGTGGATTCATGAAATATTTCATCAAAGGACTCACCATACTCTTTAGGAGGGTGGATTCATGAAATCTTTCATCAAAGGACTCACCATAGTCTTTAGGAGGGTGGATTCATGAAATCTTTCATCAAAGGACACACCATACTGTTTAGGAGAGTGGATTCATGAAATCTTTAATTAAAGGACTCACCATACTGTTTAGGAGGGTGGATTCATGAAATCTTTCATCAAAGGACTCACCATACTGTTTAGGAGGGTGGATTCATGAAATCTTTCATTAAAGGACTCACCATACTCTTTAGGAGGGTGGATTCATGAAATCTTTCATCAAAGGACTCACCATACTGTTTAGGAGAGTGGATTCATGAAATCTTTCATCAAAGGACTCACCATACTGTTTAGGAGAGTGGATTCATGAAGTCTTTCATTAAAGGACTCACCATACTCTTTAGGAGGGTGGACTCATGAAGTCTTTCATCAATTAAAAGACTCACCATAATCTGTATAATCTTCAGGGGGGTAGATGTACTCGTCGGTGCGGTAGCGATACTCCAGGTCGATGACAACGCGATGCATGCCTTTGATGATCCGGATGTCGGACGACACCATGGCGAAGGCGTTGCAGTGGCGACAGCGAAACACCACCTCCCCCGCCTCCAACTGCCGGACGTGGCAGGCTGCCAACTCCACGTCACGCTTGCTCTTCTCCTCTCTCTGGATCTCGTCCCGCTCGCTACGGAATTTGGCAGGCCTGTCGACATCGTGTTCCACACCAGTAAGGGCTGACGTACCAAGTTTTAGTCTGGGGTACATCATAAGTGTTTGTTTGTTGTTTAACCCCTCTTAGCCTCATCATTGTGCAAAACTCTTCATTGGTGTTTGGTTAACAAAGTTGTTTAAACCAAGTTTTACTCTCTGTGTGTGTGTGCGCGCGTGTGTGTGTGTGTGTGTGTATCTGGAGGCCACGTGTCTCTGGCTGGTCATTATGCCATTTCACACAACACCCGTCGTGACTGTCGCCATCAATACAGTGTCCAGTAGGGCTGCAGACTACCAGCTTGAAATTGGACAATGTGGATACCTGAAGAAAGCCTTCCATTCTCCGTGTCAAATCACCACCATCGTCATTTCAACCGTCTGCATTATCAAAACAACAAATGTGTGCGTGTGTGTGTGTCTGTGCCTGTCTGTGTGTGTTCACAGTGAAAATAAATGAACAACTACTTGTTGTTATGCTTCAGACTGGCCATTCATTATATAACTTAAAGCCAGCGCGGCACTATATAAGCAACCAGTAGGCTACAAATGTCAGTTTCTGCTTGACGCTCGCAGCGAAAGCATCCCTTTTCAAACTAAAGAGGAGGGGAAAACTAAACTGGCGCAGGCCAAAGCCCGTAGCTAGGAGTGTCGCTGGCTTGTTTCTCTCTCTCTCTCTCCCACTCACAACTGACTACCCAATTCCTGGGATCGGGTCTTTTATAGCCCAGTTGTTCCTTTAAGCATCAAACATAAAAACGCACAACAATCGAATATTGAACACAAGCATACAGGTTGCGGCCATCTTCTGCCCCCGGCCATTACCCCCCCCCCCCCCTCCATCCACCCCGAATTGTTTCCCCTTTTTCGTACTCAATTTAAACCACCAATTCAAGTTCACCATTGCTAATTATTATCCATGTTTGCTTTTAATTCCCATTTTTTATTCTTTTTTTCAATTATTTCATGTGCCAATTTTTGTTCCATTTTTTGTTTTTTTTACTTGATTGTTTTATGTCAAATGTTCTTGCTTGATGCATGGTATGAATGTGTGAGTGAGAGGGCAAGGCGCAAAGAAGCTATTGTAGCTTATCCTTTTTACCCTCATATTCGTATTCATACTCTCTCTCTCTCTCTCTCTCTCTCTCTCTCTCTCTCTCTCTCCCTCCCTCCCTCCCTCTCTCTCTCACTCCCCCTCCCTCCCTCCCTCCCTCTCTCCCTCCCCCTCTCCCTCCCCCTCTCCCTCCCTCCCTCTCTCCCTCTCTCTCTCTCTCTCTCTCCCTCCCTCTCCCTCCCTCCCCACTCCCTCTCTCCCTCCTCTCCTCCCTCCCTCCTCTCTCTCTCTCCCTCCCTCCCTCCCTCCCTCTCCTTCTCCCTCCCTCCCCCTCCCAGGGACCCATGGCCCCAGCAGGGTACAGGGGCAGAGCCCCGTCAGACGATTCAGGGGGGCAACTTAAGAGAGAGAGATACCGAGACAGACAGACAGTTCAAATGATAGACAGAGACAGTTTGAGTCTGATAAGCCTTGTAAAATTATTACATTGCCTTTGTAAACTTCCAAGATAGAACAACCAAGTTCAAAACGCCCCAAATCGCTTGTGGTCAATTTTTTTTTTTAGGAATTAAAAAAACCTGAAGTTCAGTTTCTGGTCAAATAAAAAATACTGAAATCAGTTTAAAAATGGAAGAGTAGCACCAATGCTCTCTCTCTCTCTCTCTCTCTCTGAGAGTATGAATTTATCAGTTTGGTATTAAATTTGGCACACATGTATAAAAATATAAAACATTCTTCTGCATTTTGATGCTAAAATGTGGCATACGTGAATGTGCTTGTCCTGTGCAAAGATGAAGTGTATTTATCCATTGTCTGTCCACATGACCTGTGTGGTAGGGGGGCCATTGGCCGGGGGAGGGGGGGGGGCTAATACCCAGGGTGGGTGGGTGGGGGGAGAAGGCCAGGGACGGATGGCTCAGGGGCAAGTGGCCTAGAATCCAAACATACAACTGTCTATTACTAGACATTTTGGATCATCATCTCTCGGTTCGAATAGGTTCATTCCCCCTTTTTCCTTGCAACATATTTCAGATAGCCTAAGCTAATATGTATACTACTACTACTACTACTACAACTATACTATCACTCACATGGTGCTGATCTCCTGCTGCAGACCTTTGATGGCCTCATGCATCATCATCATCATCTCCCTCCTCCATCATCACCCGCATTCACTGATGATACAGTAATTAATGACAGTAACAGTGATGTCACTCATGTGGTTGAACCGCCTTGGCTTAAGGCTGCGTCAGACCAATTGACATAAGCTAGAACACCAAGGCTACATCAAAATGTTGTTATGCTCTGCATAGTTATACAGGGATTATCTATAGCCATGGAAAGCTCCTAGCATAACATCATCAGTCTCCAAAATCCTCCGAAGTCGGAGTGTGGCTGCCCATGTGATGGGGTAATAAAAAAACGGTCACACACGTAATGTTCTCATCCCTAGCTGGTGCATTTGCACTAATATAGTGTTCAAAAGCTTCGGCTGTTTGGATTATCCCTGGAGTCTTTAAGCCAGGGGAAGACAACAACTCACGTGGTTCTGATCTCCTGCTGCAGACCTTCGATAGCCTCGTGCATCATCATCATAATCATCATCATCACCATCATCATCATCAGCATCATTACTATCATCATCATCATTACCATCATCATCATCATCACCATCATCATCACCATCATCATCATCACCATCCTCACCCACATTGCTACGTCAGTTTATAATGGTGATGCTATCAGTGATGTCACTCACGTGGTTCTGATCTCCTGCTGCAGACCTTCGATGGCTTCGTGCATCATCATCTCCCTGATGAGGTTCACCTCCTCCTTCGCCTGCACCCTCTGGTCCTGGCTGGCCAGCGTCACGAACTGACTGTTCTCCGCTCTGGCTCGCCCTGGAAACAAAAAGAAGCATTTTTCGGACTACACTGTATAATAGAAATACTTGAAAATAATCAGATGACCACTAGGACCAATCGTAGACACACGAAACGCAAGACATTCAGGTAGTATTTGGTCCTTGTATTGAGGCTCAACATACAGATATGATACATACGTTATCAATGTAAAATGAAAGACTGACAAGACAGAAAGCAACTCAGTCTTCTCTTTCAATTTTGAACTACAAGTTAATAATGCTTATTGATCTACGTTTGTTCACTTCCCCTTCATAAGGGACCTTGGACTATTTGAACAAATCACTCGCATTTGCATTCTCTCTCTCTCTCTCTCTCTCTCTCTCTCTCTCATTGTCTGTCTGTCTGTCACTATGTGTGTGTGTGTGTGTGTGTATATGTATGTATGTGTGTATGTGTATGTATGTATGTGTGTGTGTGTGTGTGTGTATGTGTGTGTGTGTGTGTGTGTGTGTGTGTGTGTGTGTGTGTGTGTGTGTGTGTGTTTAAATGTGCACATTTCTAAGTTGATGTAATGAATTTTAATGATCATTATTCGGTTGGTAAAATTTCATTTCACACAGTTTTTAATGTTCTTTCAGTTATGTTGTATCTCTGTCATGTTGTTGCACCTAACCTGAATTTCTCTTTTGGAGATAATGAAAGTATACTTGAACTTGAAGAAACAGAATGCATAGAAGGTGGGGAAACTATTGGTACGAATGACCCCCTGGTATCCCCATGGGGGGGGGGGGGAGATGTGAAGTTCCAAAGCCCCCACCTCTGGCCTGGACCATGGCGATTTCGTTGGTGACGTGGTTGTATTGGATCACCAGGTTGCACTTGTGGATGTCCAGCCCTTCTTCGGCCACCGACGTGGCGATCATGACCTTGTGGTCACCGCTCCTGAAGTACTCCATCACATCCACCTGCTGAGGCTTGGTCATGCCTGGATCATCATCATCGTAATCATCATTATAATAATAATAAATAATAATGAATAATGCTCATATAGCGCATAATCTTGCTAAGCCACTCAATGCGCTTTTCACTCACCATTCATAGACATTTCTAACAGACTGGTTCACGTATCCTCACCATACATCTCTATGAAATGAATACATTAGAGAATGAATGGCATCATATAATAAAAATGCAAGTGTGTGTCTGTCTGAAACACAAAACGGGCCTTAGAACTCCGCCGTTTTTCGACCAAATCGCTTCAAATTTGCTATGAGCCCTAGCGGGGCGATGGCAACGGCAACCGAGGCGGCCATGTCATTTGCGCGGTTTGGCAAATGCGCGAAACGCGTATCCACCGGCCTCTCGGCGCCCGTATCTCCAGTATTTCTGGACGGATTGCCTTCGAATTTGGAAGGTAGATGACCGGGGACAGTGACTATCTGTGTGCCAAACTGGAAGCGAATCGATTTATAAATGTGCGCGATATACGCCGCTTCACCTTTTCACAAACCGCTGCGAAAAGAGACCCGACATTCACTCCAAATTTTGAACGTGCATGACCAGGGATAGTGACTATCTTGGTGCAAAATTTCAACAGCATCCACTCAGAAATGCGTGCGATATGAGCCAATTTACATTTGCGCCGACCGAAAACAGACGCAAAGTTCAACACTATATGGAGAAACAACTGCCCACCAGTGAGAAAACGGATGGACAGCAGAGATTACTTTAGCGAGGATTACCTTGCCTACGTACAACATCGCGCTATTCTCCGCTATTGTCTTCCAACTAACATGAGCTTAACGCGTGCGGGTGGGGACTCATTGACGTTGACTGAGGTTAGCGCGTGTGTATAGGGTGGAGGTGGGGAGTAGGGAGGCAGGGTGGGGAGGCGGGGTGGGGATGGGGGGGTGGGGGGTGGGCGGGGTATGGTTGGGGTGGGGGGGGGTGGTGCGGTGGGTAGTAGAACGGGATGAGTGAAGAAGATGGAAGGAGGGAGAGAGATAAAAGTAATAATATTTTACGGACCCGGCGAAACCAGTACTCAGCGTTACCAGTACGTGGCGTTACCAGTACTGGGCATTACCAGTACTAGGCGTTGCGCTAGTTCATATAAAAACGCACTGCATATAATCATAACACAACACACTAACACCCACCTCCTCCCTTGCACCAAGATAGTCACTATCCCTGGTCATGCACGTTCAAAATTTGGAGTGAATGTCTGGTCTCTTTTCGCAGCGGTTTGTGAAAAGGTGAAGCGGCGTATATCGCGCACATTTATAAATCGATTCGCTTCCAGTTTGGCACACAGGGGTGAAGTACTGTTCGAACTCTTACATTTAAAACAGTCAGGGAGTCGCGATTTAGATGGAATGGATGGGAAAATACTGAAAACCGCTTCATTTGCTATAGCAGACACTCTCACTTACATATATAACTTATGCATTGATAAAAAACAGTTTCCTCTAAAATTCAAGCAAGCAAAAGTTATACCATTACATAAAAGCGGTGATCGATCAAATCCAGCTAACTACAGACCTATATCAATATTAAGTATATTGTCTAAACCACTTGAAAAGCACATCCAAAAACATTTGAATTCTCATTTGAATCATTACGATTTAATAAATGAAAATCAGTCTGGTTTTAGACAAAATCACTCCTGCCATACTGCTCTTATACAACTAGTAGATAGATGTCTTTCAAATATCAATAACAACGAATTTACAGGTGCTTTATTCATAGATTTTGCTAAAGCGTTTGATGTTATCAACCATTCACTTTTAATTAAAAAACTTACTCATTACAACATATCTAGCAGTGCTTTGTGTTTCATTGCGTCGTTTCTTACTGATCGACAACAGCTGGTTGAAATCAATTCTGTAAGGTCAAAGTTACTCCCGATAAAGTTTGGTGTTCCCCAGGGATCAGTCTTGGGGCCACTTCTATTTTCAATCTACATTAACGACTTGCCTTTGTACATTAAATGCTGTTGTGAAATGTTTGCTGATGACACTTCATTGCAATCTAACAGTGCCAGTCCTTTTGAATTAGTAGACAATCTGCAGACCAATGTTAATAAGCTAACTGAGTGGACAGAATTGAACCACATGTCTCTTAATGCACAAAAAACAAAATGTATGTATATAACCACACGTCAAAAGCGAAAGAAGATGAACTCTGTGTTTCCTCCATTGTATGTCAAAGATAAAATAATTGAAGAAGTTTCCTCCCATAAAGTGTTAGGGGTTATCATTGATAAGGACATATCGTGGAGTGATCACATTAATGACCTCGGTAAGCGTATCTCTAAAAGAATTTACCAGTTATCAAAAATAAAGAATTTCTTAGACCTTCATTCAAGAAAACTCTTTTTTCATGCACACATCTTACCTCTTATAAATTACGCATCCACGTTATGGGATAGTGCTAGTGAAAATAATCTAAAATACATAACTCGCTTACACAAAAGAGCTTTAAAGCTTGTCCTACTTAAGTCTACTAGTTTGACAATAATTGACTATAAACAACTAAACATCCTTCCGTTTAAAGAAAGACTTTTCTTAAACAAATGCCTATGTATGTACAACATCGTAAACGGAACAGCCCCAAATAAAATAATAAGTTCCTTTACATTAAATGAAAATCGACATACTCATAAGCTTTCATTTCCTAAGCCCCATAACGATCTGTTCAAATCCAGCTTGACATACTCTGGGGGAAACACATGGAACAACTTGCCATCATTCTTGAAATCATGTCCATCTAAACCAGCTTTTAAAAAAAAGCTTTAAAGAAGCACCTGGTTGATAAATTGTAATCTGGCATTATTGAGATGTATATATGCATTGATTGTTCTTATGTCTGGAAATATTCTTTTCTTCCTTCTATCTTCCCTTTCCTTCTGTTTTTTGTTTTGTTTTCCAATTGTGTGTGCAGGTGTGTGTGTGTGTGTGTGTGTGTGTGTGTGTGTGTGTGTGTGTGTGTGTGTGTGTGTGTGTGTGTGTGTGTGTGTGTGTGTGTGTGTGTGTGTGTGTGAGCGTGTGTGTGAGTGAGTGAGCGTGTGTGTGTGTGTATATGCGCACACGCGCGCATGTGTGTATGTGAGTGTTTCCTCCCCCAGCTTTCTCTCCCTCTCTCTTCCTCCCTATTCCCTTCTCTCTCTTCTGTTTGGTTCTTTGTTGTTGTTTTTTTCTTTCATTATACTGATCATAATGTTTTCTGTTTTGTGTTCCTGTAAATATGTTAAGTTCATTGATTTTTGATTGATGTGTATTTTTTTTTATGAGGGCAGGATGAAAAAAAGCTTTGTTAGCTTATTCTTTAACCCTCAATAAAGATGATTTTGACTTGACTTGACTTGACTTGACCCCACCCTGGGTCTTTGTCATGCTTGCATCATCATCATCATTATCATCATCATGATCATCATCATCAAATTTATCATTATTATGATCTTGTGGTCAACGCTCCTGAAGTAATCTGCTGGATCTTGGTCATGCCTGGATCATCATCATCATCAAATTTATCATCATCATCATCAAATTTATCATCATCATCAAAGTTACTGAAGTGGAAAGCAGCTAACTGAAAAATGGGTACCACCAAAATAAAAATGGGAAAAATTCACAATAATTTTTTTATGGTCCCAATTAAAATAATCTTTGTGACGAAACATTCTTTTTTTTCCATCTCAAAATATCGACCATCTCAATAAAATGTCAATTCTTTCGGTTTTGACTTACCGCACTAGGATTGTTACTAATTTCGCCATAATGGCTTTGTGGTAACCACACCTGAGAAAAAGACATTACCCTTCACATCTATCTGCTGCAGCTTAGCTATGCCTGCCTCTCACTTGTACCTTCACCACCTCTCTCTCTCTCTCTCTCTCTCTCTCTCTCTCTCTCTAAAGCTTGGCAAGAAATGTACAGAAAAGGGACGACGAGGCGTGACTGATGTATTGATATATCTATTTTTTGGAAACTTTTTGATTCCCAAATAGAATCAATGTTGACCTATGGGGCGGAAGAGAACAGCTAAAGGGGGCTTCTGGCTCAGTTTCGGTTTCGGTTTCGGTTTCACTCCTTTATTTATTAAAAAACGGCTAAAAACACTACTTTTTCTTATGCTTTTTAACCCCCCAAAAAGGTGTGATTTAAGCCATTTTCTTGCGTTTTTTATCCACAAAAACAGTGCGATTCAATCGTTTTTACTCACAAAAACAGCGTGATTTAACAGCTAAAGGGGGATTCTGGCTCAAGAGGAAAATCTTCTACTTTTAGATACAAAAACGCTACTTTAAGGGGTAAAAAAAGTAAAAATTCGTCTCCCCTTTATTCTGCCAAATAAAAAAAAAAGCCACTACTTTAGGTGAAACAAAATTAATTATTTTTAATTAAACAAAATAATTTGAGTTAGAAAAAGGAACTCAACATGACAATGGCGCTTGATGAAATAATTGAGCACTTAGACAAAGTTTTTAAAGAAACGGATTTAGAAGTTATTGATCCAAAAAATGTACTAAAAAGTGTAAAACATGCTATTTCGCAAATACCTGAAAAACTAGCTATAGAACCACCAGTTAAAGTAATGTTAGCAGTGTTCGTAGATTATGAAACAGTCCAAGGTGAGCAGCTTCAAGTATGGGTCTCTACTAAACAGCAAGTAGTTCTTTCATATAATGATTTTACAGAAACCTGGGCAGACAATTTAATCACCCAGTTCATTAACGTATCAGAAGAGGCAAAACTAAGAGGATCTGGTTGGTCAGAAGGCGGGGTATTAGAAATTAAAATGAAGGAGAGTAAATATGCTCCAATCGTAGGAAACTCCTTTATTCCTTTACCTAAAGAACTTGTTTTAAAGCGTGCAGTATTAAACATAAAAAATACTGATGATAAATGTTTTATGTGGTGTGTTTTAGCTAAACTTCATTATATCAAAAAGAACGCAGAAAGAGTAATTAACTATCAACCTTACATAAATGAATTAAACTTTGATGGAATCGACTTCCCTGTAAGCCTAAGCGAAGTTGATCAATTTGAAGAACAGAATAAACCAATTTCAATTAACATCTACACATGGTCTGTAGAAGAAAACCTTAAACCAATCCGAGTTTCAAAGAACTCTCCTATGATTGGTGATCCTGATAAAAAACATATTGATCTTCTCTTAGTAACAGACGGAACAAAAACACACTACACTTTAATCAGAACAATGAGCAGACTTATAAACTATACTACAAATCACAAAGAAAAACAAGAATTCTGTCGAAGATGTTTACTAAGAATGCCAAGTATTCAAGCAGCGGTTGAACATAGAAAACATTGTAATTCATCCATTGACTGTAATACTGAACTTATTACTCCGAAAGAAGGAAGTAAGGTGTTCTTTAAAAACTGGAAGAAACTGCAATTAAGTCCTTATGTTGTTTATGCTGATTTCGAGTCAATCATTGTACCCTATCAAGGACCAGCTCCTAAAAATCTTCCTAAAACTGTTTTATTGAATAATCATCAAATCTGTTCATTCGCATTTATTGTTCTTAGATCAGATGGGATACATTTTGAACCTGAACTTTATAGAGGACCCGATGCTGCAAAAATCTTTTTAATGAGAATGATGAAACTACGAAATGAACTATCTAACCAACTAAATTTATTAGATTTAATCATGACACCTGAAGATTTAATTCAATTTGAATCAGCTACTGAATGTTGGATTTGCGGAAAAGGGTTTGTGGAAGACTCCCCTGACTGTCCAGACATCTATAAAGTACGAGACCATGATCACATTAGTGGAAAATTCAGAGGAGCAGCACACAACTCCTGTAATTTGCAGTTAAAGTTTGAACCAAAGACTTGGAAACTGCCTATATTCTTTCACAATCTACGTGGATATGACTCTCATTTAATTCTACAAGCAGTTACTGATGAATTTAGAACCGTCAGTTGTATAGCTCAGTCTTCAGAAAAGTACATGACATTTACATTAGGTCAATTGTCTTTTTACGATTCATTACAACATCTGATGGGATCACTAGAGTCTTTAGGTCAGTCACTATCCAAATGCACTATAACAGAAAAATACTTTGATCCAGCACTTGTTCGAAAAGGAGTATACCCTTATGAGTACATGAGTAGTTGGGAGCGGTTCGATGATTTTGAATTACCTCCCAAAGGTGCATTCTACTCTAGTTTAAAAGGAAAAGATATAAGCGACTCTGACTACAACCATGCTCAGTCAGCGTGGATTAAGTTAAAATGCCAGACCATGGGAGACTACCACGACGCCTATTTAATGGCTGACGTTTGTTTGCTTGCAGATGTATTCGAGAACTACAGAAAAACGTGTATAAAACATTACAGTCTAGACCCTGCTAATTATATCACTGCTCCTGGTATGAGTTGGGATGCTTTCTTAAGATTTACCAAAATACAGATTGACTTACTCTCCGATCTACTAACTCTCCAGATGATTGAAGACGGACTACGCGGGGGAATCTCTATGGCTTCACACGGTTACTGCAAGGCTAACAACAAATACTTAGACGACTACGATCCTTCTAAACCATCAAATTATATCATGTATTTAGATGCAAACAATCTCTATGGTTGGGCGATGTGTCAGTCACTTCCATTACGTAACTTTAAAATGTTTACAGCTCCTTTTAATTTTAATATCGCAGAGTTTTTGCAATGGCTTTTGAAATTATCAGATTCTTACGAAACAGGATTTATTTTAGAAGTCGACTTAGATTATCCGGACGAACTCCATGACCTGCACAATGACTACCCGTTAGCAGTTGAAAGACTTCAAGTGGGGAATGACCTCCCTAAACTTGTGCCTAATCTACACTCCAAAAAAAAATACGTCTGTCATTATAGATTACTACAATTTTATTTACGTCACGGATTAAGACTAACAGCAGTTCATAGAATCATTTCGTTCACTCAGAGGAAGTTCATGGAACCATATATAATGAAGAACACTAATCTCAGAACTCAAGCTACCGACGCCTCAGAAAAAGACTTCTTTAAACTAATGAACAACAGTTGTTTTGGAAAGACAATGGAAAACCCGCACAAACGCAAAGACGTTAGATTAGTTACCCAAGAAAACAAAGCAATCAAATTAACTTCAAAACCTAATTATCAAGACTTCAAAAAGTTCCATGACAACCTTTACGGGATAATGATGAAAAAAATTAATGTGAAGCTAGATAAACCAGTCTTCATTGGGTTTGCTGTTCTTGAATTGTCTAAGTTATTGATGCTAGAATTTCTTTACGACTACTTTAAACCACTCTATCCAGACTCCAGAGTACTTTATACAGATACGGACTCATTTATTCTAGACATTCCGACTGAAGACTTCTACAAAGATTTAGAGACAGATTCAGCAAAAGGTGTTGTCTCCTGGTATGACACCTCTGACTACCCAAGTGAATCTTCATTACATTCATCCGTAAATAAAAAGGTAATCGGTAAGATGAAGGATGAACTGAATGGAACTATAATCAAAGAGTACGTTGGTCTGAGAGCAAAGATGTATTCAATTGCCAGCCAAACTAGCGTAATTAAAAAAGCAAAAGGAATTTCTAGACCAGTTGTTCAAATGGTCATGACACACGATAACTATAAAGAAGCACTGTTTGACTCCAAGACGTTTTATCATGACAACATAAAAATACAGTCTAAGTTACACGAAATAAACACAACAGTTGTAAATAAAAAATCACTCGACTCAAACAATACAAAGCGTGTGTTTAAATCACCTGAGTTTTCGTATGCAATTGGACACTGGAGAACTAAGTGTCATAGTCAGTATACTTTCGAAACTTGTAATCATATTGAATTGAATAAGCACCCTTTGGAGTTCTTATTGTTATTTCCCTAGAACAGATTTTAATGTGTCGTTTATTTTTTTTTCACATTCTTTTTTTATCGCTTCTATGTCTTGCGGTTGTGAAAAACTTGCTCTTGATTTTTTCTGAAGTTCAAACTTTTGCATTTTGTAATCATTGTAGTCAGCTTGCAGTCTATTGAACTCC
Source organism: Phymorhynchus buccinoides (assembly GCA_017654935.2). Lineage (NCBI taxonomy): Eukaryota > Metazoa > Mollusca > Gastropoda > Neogastropoda > Raphitomidae > Phymorhynchus > Phymorhynchus buccinoides. The sequence goes on from CM065683.1 coordinate 4,214,334, forward strand.
TCATCCGAAATTTGAGAGTCTTGCAAAGCTTTACTGATAATCAATCGAAATGAACTAAGTTTTGCCATTATTAATTGAACCATGGCTGTATGCTTTTGAAGTTTTATTTTTATTTTTTTGTTGAAAGCGGACGTTGTCATTGAAAACAACCCCAGCGCCAACGATACACAACCTAGAGGCAAAGCTACTACTGATCCGGCCCCTGTTGCTAACAATCCTACAGAGCTTCCTGCTGTTAAAGTACCTAGACTCCCAAATCCAGTATTTAAGTATGTTGCTGTATTAAACAAACAAGAGTACCTTCGTTTGGTTCTGTTATAGTTAGTGAGGTCTTTTTCCAATTCTCTTTGTATTTCTGTAATGGTAGACAATCTGAACTTTCTGATTTCAGGATCATCACCACCATCAGTCTTTTCTTTGTCAGTATTTTCTTTCGGTATTTTTGGATAATACTGTAATGGACATCTTTTTATATTTTTAAAAAAAAATTTAACATTTAATTTGCACTTGCTATTATTTTAAGAAGATCATCAGGCAACGCAATGCTTTCAGTGTAATAAAACCCAATGAGATCTAAATTAGTAACATTAATGTACGTTAATTCTTTAAGATTGTCTGGATCAACACTCAATATAACTTTATCGCTGGTCGACACTGCCTTAATTCCTTCCACCGCGGTTTTGAATAACGATAGTACACTTCACTGATTCAACATCAAAGTTTTGCCAAGAAATAAGAATCCCCTTCATTAGGTTGTCGCTAACACCAACAAGTAGGGAATCAGGGTTGTCTGCTCTGACAGAAAGTTCAAATATCATAGTAAATTCGTCTGCTAAAGCCATTTTAGGAATGAACTCTAATTGCGTGGTTGCATCTTTTGTCACTGTCTTTTTTTTATGCAGTATGTACTGTCTCTTTTTATCAGGTTTGATTGCTATTTCTCTTCTGCTGTTATTTTGTGGAATCAGACTAATATGTAATGGTCCTGAGTTAAATGATTTGCGAAAGTATTTTTTATTATCAAAGAATGTAAACGGGCTTAAAAATTCAAACTTTATT
>CM065683.1:4215892-4345420 GCA_017654935.2 Phymorhynchus buccinoides
TCAAGTTAATGTTAAACTCATTACAAATCCGTTCAAAGGCCTTCAAGTCAATTCTGTTGTTGAACGGATTAAAAGTAGAATCATTCGGTAATGGGGCATGCAGTTCAGACAAAATACGCTTGAAAGTATAATAGAAATGAAATCTATAAACTGCTTTTACCATGACTCCAGGATGATTTAAGTGATCAGCGAAAGAAACACCACACCCTGTTGTAGCGCAGAACACAGCAAAGTTTAACTGGTTTTGATAAAACTGCATTGGATGACTAAACCATGCCTTTGCGATGTTATCATGTTTGACACTAGGATTTAAATAATGGTTTAATGGATTACTGACCTTAACTTCAAAAGAATCAACTCCCACTGCAACAACTATTGAATCAACAGCTATAGTTTTAGGGTTATATGATCCAACTGCATATTTAGCGTCTTTGTTATATTTAAAAGCATTCATTTATATATTCGTAATAAAAATGTTTATTTATATAACTGATCAAGACGAGCCAATACTTTTACAACGCCCTATTGAAAATCATGGTTCTCTAAAAGTAGCGCTCCATGAAATTTATTACAAAGTTAAATGGATTAACATAAGCGAATCCTTAAAGAACAATTGGATAAGAAAAATTACCAGTGAAGGGATGATTGAACTAACTATACCAGACGGTTATTACGGTTTTTGTTCATTAAAAGAAATGCTTAAACGACTTCGACATTACTTTAAAACTTAATGAAGGAAATTTAAAAGTGAAGATGACGTTTAGAGATCAAAAAGGTGTAGTATTTGAATTTGCTAATGAATTGGCAAAACTATTAGGTTTTAGATTAGACAGGTTCCATGTCACTGATAATGCACTGCAAAGTAATTCATTTACGGCTGAAAAATCACTTAATCTTGGAATACATTCTTTATTATACTTTCATTTAGATATTTTGAGTACGGATGACAACTTATTTGATAACCAGCCGTCTACTGTGTTAAGAGTTCTTCCAACAGCAAAAGCGGCATACTGTGATTACGAAATTATTACGTTCACTAACTTACAGTTTAAAGAATTAGTTTGTGGGGTTCACCATTCACTAAAAATAAGAATAACTGACGAAAAAGGAAAAGAAGTTCAGTGCGACAGCTTGAATGCTTTATTAGAAATAAAATAATTTAGTATAAAACAATGTCGCGCGGACCAGATCAACCGGTTATGCTTGACCCTGTTAGATGCGCAACTTTAGAATTGAAGGACCTAGCAGACACAGAAGACTTTGATTTAAATGGGGAGATAGGAGCGCTGTATGGTTTTGAGTACACAAACAACGGCTATTATAAACGAGCAGAAATAAGTGATAAAAAGGTTCCTAAACTAGAGCAACTGCGTAATGTAGTAGCTGACAATGTTGGCCAGTTTGAATATAAAGTTGTTAGGGAAAGGGATAACAAATGGCATTTAATTCCATTCATTGATTGGGAAATAAAGTTTGAATTTTTAAGCCCGTTTACATTCTTTGATAATAACAAATACTTTCGCAAATCATTTAACTCAGGGCCGTTACATGTCAGTCTGATTCCACAAAACAACAGCAGAAGAGAAATAGCAATCAAACCTTATAAAAAGAGACAGTACATACTGCATAGAAAAAAGACAGTGACAAAAGATGCAGCCACGCAATTAGAGTTCATTCCTAAAATGGCTTTAGCAGACGAATTTACTATGATATTTGAACTTTCTGTTAGAGCAGACAACCCTGATTCCCTACCTGTTGGTGTTAGCGACAACCTAATGAAAGGGATTCTTATTTCTTGGCAAAACTTGGATGTTGAATCAGTGAGATGTACTATCGTTATTCAAAACCGCGGTGAAGAAATTAAGGCAGTGTCGACCAGCGATAAAGTTATATTGAGTGTTGATCCAGACAATCTTAAAGAATTAACGTACATTAATGTTACTAATTTAGATCTCATTGGGTTTTATTACACTGAAAGCATTTTGCCTGATGATCTTCTTAAAATGATAGCAAGTGCAAATTAAATGTTAAAATTTTTTTTTTTAAATATAAAAAGATGTCCGTTACAGTTTATCCAAAAATACCGAAAGAAAATACTGACAAAGAAAAGACTGATGGTGGTGATGATCCTGAAATCAGAAAGTTCAGATTGTCTACCATTACAGAAATACAAAGAGAATTGGAAAAAGACCTCACTAACTATAACAGAACCAAACGAAGGTACTCTTGTTTGTTTAATACAGCAACATACTTAAATACTGGATTTGGGAGTCTAGGTACTTTAACAGCAGGAAGCTCTGTAGGGTTGTTAGCGACAGGGGTTGGATCAGTAGTAGCTTTGCCTCTAGGTTGTGTATCGTTGGCGCTGGGGTTGTTTTCAATGACAACGTCCGCTTTCAACAAAAAAATAAAAGTCAAACTTCAAAAGCATACAGCCATGGTTCAATTAATAATGGCAAAACTTAGTTCATTCCGATTAATTATCAGTAAAGCTTTGCAAGACTCTCAAATTTCGGATGAGGAGTTCAATAGACTGCAAGCTGACTACAATGATTACAAAATGCAAAAGTTCGAACTACAAAAAAAGTCAAGAGCAAGTTTTTCACAACCGCAAGACATAGAAGCGATAAAAAAAGAATGTGAAAAAAAAATAAACGACACATTAAAATCTGTTCTAGGGAAATAACAATAAGAACTCCAAAGGGTGCTTATTCAATTCAATATGATTACAAGTTTCGAAAGTCTACTGACTATGACACTTAGTTCTCCAGTGGCCAATTGAATACGAAAACTCAGGCGATTTAAACACGCGCTTTGTATTGTTTGAGTCGAGTGATTTTTTATTTACAACTGTTGTGTTTATTTCGTGTAACTTAGACTGTATTTTTATGTTGTCATGATAAAACGTCTTGGAGTCGAACAGTGCTTCTTTATAGTTATCGTGTGTCATGACCATTTGAACAACCGGTCTAGAAATTCCTTTTGCTTTTTTAATTACGCTAGTTTGGCTGGCAATTGAATACATCTTTGCTCTCAGACCAACGTACTCTTTGATTATAGTTCCATTCAGTTCATCCTTCATCTTACCGATTACCTTTTTATTTACGGATGAATGTAATGGAGATTCACTTGGGTAGTCAGAGGTGTCATACCAGGAGACAACACCTTTTGCTGAATCTGTCTCTAAATCTTTGTAGAAGTCTTCAGTCGGAATGTCTAGAATAAATGAGTCCGTATCTGTATAAAGTACTCTGGAGTCTGGATAGAGTGGTTTAAAGTAGTCGTAAAGAAATTCTAGCATCAATAACTTAGACAATTCAAGAACAGCAAACCCAATGAAGACTGGTTTATCTAGCTTCACATTAATTTTTTTCATCATTATCCCGTAAAGGTTGTCATGGAACTTTTTGAAGTCTTGATAATTAGGTTTTGAAGTTAATTTGATTGCTTTGTTTTCTTGGGTAACTAATCTAACGTCTTTGCGTTTGTGCGGGTTTTCCATTGTCTTTCCAAAACAACTGTTGTTCATTAGTTTAAAGAAGTCTTTTTCTGAGGCGTCGGTAGCTTGAGTTCTGAGATTAGTGTTCTTCATTATATATGGTTCCATGAACTTCCTCTGAGTGAACGAAATGATTCTATGAACTGCTGTTAGTCTTAATCCGTGACGTAAATAAAATTGTAGTAATCTATAATGACAGACGTATTTTTTTTTTGGAGTGTAGATTAGGCACAAGTTTAGGGAGGTCATTCTCCACTTGAAGTCTTTCAACTGCTAACGGGTAGTCATTGTGCAGGTCATGGAGTTCGTCCGGATAATCTAAGTCGACTTCTAAAATAAATCCTGTTTCGTAAGAATCTGATAATTTCAAAAGCCATTGCAAAAACTCTGCGATATTAAAATTAAAAGGAGCTGTAAACATTTTAAAGTTACGTAATGGAAGTGACTGGCACATCGCCCAACCATAGAGATTGTTTGCATCTAAATACATGATATAATTTGATGGTTTAGAAGGATCGTAGTCGTCTAAGTATTTGTTGTTAGCCTTGCAGTAACCGTGTGAAGCCATAGAGATTCCCCCGCGTAGTCCGTCTTCAATCATCTGGAGAGTTGGTAGATCGGAGAGTAAGTCAATCTGTATTTTGGTAAATCTTAAGAAAGCATCCCAACTCATACCAGGAGCAGTGATATAATTAGCAGGGTCTAGACTGTAATGTTTTATACACGTTTTTCTGTAGTTCTCGAATACATCTGCAAGCAAACAAACGTCAGCCATTAAATAGGCGTCGTGGTAGTCTCCCATGGTCTGGCATTTTAACTTAATCCACGCTGACTGAGCATGGTTGTAGTCAGAGTCGCTTATATCTTTTCCTTTTAAACTAGAGTAGAATGCACCTTTGGGAGGTAATTTTAAATCGTCGAACCGCTCCCAACTACTCATGTACTCATAAGGGTATACTCCTTTTCGAACAAGTGCTGGATCAAAGTATTTTTCTGTTATAGTGCATTTGGATAGTGACTGACCTAAAGACTCTAGTGATCCCATCAGATGTTGTAATGAATCGTAAAAAGACAATTGACCTAATGTAAATGTCATGTACTTTTCTGAAGACTGAGCTATACAACTGACGGTTCTAAATTCATCAGTAACTGCTTGTAGAATTAAATGAGAGTCATATCCACGTAGATTGTGAAAGAATATAGGCAGTTTCCAAGTCTTTGGTTCAAACTTTAACTGCAAATTACAGGAGTTGTGTGCTGCTCCTCTGAATTTTCCACTAATGTGATCATGGTCTCGTACTTTATAGATGTCTGGACAGTCAGGGGAGTCTTCCACAAACCCTTTTCCGCAAATCCAACATTCAGTAGCTGATTCAAATTGAATTAAATCTTCAGGTGTCATGATTAAATCTAATAAATTTAGTTGGTTAGATAGTTCATTTCGTAGTTTCATCATTCTCATTAAAAAGATTTTTGCAGCATCGGGTCCTCTATAAAGTTCAGGTTCAAAATGTATCCCATCTGATCTAAGAACAATAAATGCGAATGAACAGATTTGATGATTATTCAATAAAACAGTTTTAGGAAGATTTTTAGGAGCTGGTCCTTGATAGGGTACAATGATTGACTCGAAATCAGCATAAACAACATAAGGACTTAATTGCAGTTTCTTCCAGTTTTTAAAGAACACCTTACTTCCTTCTTTCGGAGTAATAAGTTCAGTATTACAGTCAATGGATGAATTACAATGTTTTCTATGTTCAACCGCTGCTTGAATACTTGGCATTCTTAGTAAACATCTTCGACAGAATTCTTGTTTTTCTTTGTGATTTGTAGTATAGTTTATAAGTCTGCTCATTGTTCTGATTAAAGTGTAGTGTGTTTTTGTTCCGTCTGTTACTAAGAGAAGATCAATATGTTTTTTATCAGGATCACCAATCATAGGAGAGTTCTTTGAAACTCGGATTGGTTTAAGGTTTTCTTCTACAGACCATGTGTAGATGTTAATTGAAATTGGTTTATTCTGTTCTTCAAATTGATCAACTTCGCTTAGGCTTACAGGGAAGTCGATTCCATCAAAGTTTAATTCATTTATGTAAGGTTGATAGTTAATTACTCTTTCTGCGTTCTTTTTGATATAATGAAGTTTAGCTAAAACACACCACATAAAACATTTATCATCAGTATTTTTTATGTTTAATACTGCACGCTTTAAAACAAGTTCTTTAGGTAAAGGAATAAAGGAGTTTCCTACGATTGGAGCATATTTACTCTCCTTCATTTTAATTTCTAATACCCCGCCTTCTGACCAACCAGATCCTCTTAGTTTTGCCTCTTCTGATACGTTAATGAACTGGGTGATTAAATTGTCTGCCCAGGTTTCTGTAAAATCATTATATGAAAGAACTACTTGCTGTTTAGTAGAGACCCATACTTGAAGCTGCTCACCTTGGACTGTTTCATAATCTACGTACACTGCTAACATTACTTTAACTGGTGGTTCTATAGCTAGTTTTTCAGGTATTTGCGAAATAGCATGTTTTACACTTTTTAGTACATTTTTTGGATCAATAACTTCTAAATCCGTTTCTTTAAAAACTTTGTCTAAGTGCTCAATTATTTCATCAAGCGCCATTGTCATGTTGAGTTCCTTTTTCTAACTCAAATTATTTTGTTTAATTAAAAATAATTAATTTTGTTTCACCTAAAGTAGTGGCTTTTTTTTTGATTTGGCAGAATAAAGGGGAGACGAATTTTTACTTTTTTTACCCCTTAAAGTAGCGTTTTTGTATCTAAAAGTAGAAGATTTTCCTCTTGAGCCAGAATCCCCCTTTAGCTGTTAAATCACGCTGTTTTTCGTGAGTAAAAACGATTGAATCGCACTGTTTTTGTGGATAAAAAACGCAAGAAAATGGCTTAAATCACACCTTTTTGGGGGGTTAAAAAGCATAAGAAAAAGTAGTGTTTTTTAGCCGTTTTTTAATAAATGAAGGAGTGAAACCGAAACCGAAACCGAAACTGAGCCAGAAGCCCCCTTTAGCTGTTCTCTTCCGCCCCATAGGTCAACATTGATTCTATTTGGGAATCAAAAAGTTTCCAAAAAATAGATATATCAATACATTTCAGTCTTTTTAATGATCTTAGAATATCAATCACGCCTCGTCTCCCTTTTCTGTACATTTCTTGCCAAGCTTTAGATTAGAGAGAGAGAGAGAGAGAAGAATCGAGAGAGAGGAGAGAGAGAGAGAGAGAGATGAGCAGGTGGTGAAGGTACAAGTGAGAGGCAGGCATAGATAAGCTGCAGCAGATAGATGTGCTGGGTAATGTCTTTTTCTCAGGTGTGGTTACCACAAAGCCATTATGGCGAAATTAATAACAATCCTAGTGCGGTAAGTCAAAACCGAAAGAATTGACATTTTATTGAGATGGTCGATATTTTGAGATGGAAAAAAAAGAATGTTTCGCCACAAAGATTATTTTAATTGGGACCATAAAAAAATTATTGTGAATTTTTCCCATTTTTATTTTGGTGGTACCCATTTTTCAGTTAGCTGCTTTCCACTTCAGTAACTTTGATGATGATGATGGTGATGCTGATGACGATGATGATAAATTTGATGATGATGATGATCCAGGCATGACCAAGATCCAGCAGATTACTTCAGGAGCGTTGACCACAAGATCATAATAATGATAAATTTGATGATGATGATCATGATGATGATAATGATGATGATGATGCAAGCATGACAAAGACCCAGGGTGGGGTCAAGTCAAGTCAAGTCAAGTCAAAATCATCTTTATTGAGGGTTAAAGAATAAGCTAACAAAGCTTTTTTTCATCCTGCCCTCATAAAAAAAATACACATCAATCAAAAATCAATGAACTTAACATATTTACAGGAACACAAAACAGAAAACATTATGATCAGTATAATGAAAGAAAAAAACAACAACAAAGAACCAAACAGAAGAGAGAGAAGGGAATAGGGAGGAAGAGAGAGGGAGAGAAAGCTGGGGGAGGAAACACTCACATACACACATGCGCGCATATACACACACACATACGCGCATATACACACACACACATACGCTCACTCACACACACACACACACACACACACACACACACACACACACACACACACACACACACACACACACACACACACACCTGCACACACAATTGGAAAACACACACACACACACACACACCTGCACACACAATTGGAAAACAAAACAAAAAAACAGAAGGAAAGGGAAGATAGAAGGAAGAAAGAATATTTCCAGACATAAGAACAATCAATGCATATATACATCTCAATAATGCCAGATTACAATTTATCAACCAGGTGCTTCTTTAAAGCTTTTTTAAAAGCTGGTTTAGATGGACATGATTTCAAGAATGATGGCAAGTTGTTCCATGTGTTTCCCCCAGAGTATGTCAAGCTGGATTTGAACAGATCGTTATGGGGCTTAGGAAATGAAAGCTTATGAGTATGTCGATTTTCATTTAATGTAAAGGAACTTATTATTTTATTTGGGGCTGTTCCGTTTACGATGTTGTACATACATAGGCATTTGTTTAAGAAAAGTCTTTCTTTAAACGGAAGGATGTTTAGTTGTTTATAGTCAATTATTGTCAAACTAGTAGACTTAAGTAGGACAAGCTTTAAAGCTCTTTTGTGTAAGCGAGTTATGTATTTTAGATTATTTTCACTAGCACTATCCCATAACGTGGATGCGTAATTTATAAGAGGTAAGATGTGTGCATGAAAAAAGAGTTTTCTTGAATGAAGGTCTAAGAAATTCTTTATTTTTGATAACTGGTAAATTCTTTTAGAGATACGCTTACCGAGGTCATTAATGTGATCACTCCACGATAAGTCCTTATCAATGATAACCCCTAACACTTTATGGGAGGAAACTTCTTCAATTATTTTATCTTTGACATACAATGCATTAAGCTTTTGACGTGTGGTTATATACATACATTTTGTTTTTTGTGCATTAAGAGACATGTGGTTCAATTCTGTCCACTCAGTTAGCTTATTAACATTGGTCTGCAGATTGTCTACTAATTCAAAAGGACTGGCACTGTTAGATTGCAATGAAGTGTCATCAGCAAACATTTCACAACAGCATTTAATGTACAAAGGCAAGTCGTTAATGTAGATTGAAAATAGAAGTGGCCCCAAGACTGATCCCTGGGGAACACCAAACTTTATCGGGAGTAACTTTGACCTTACAGAATTGATTTCAACCAGCTGTTGTCGATCAGTAAGAAACGACGCAATGAAACACAAAGCACTGCTAGATATGTTGTAATGAGTAAGTTTTTTAATTAAAAGTGAATGGTTGATAACATCAAACGCTTTAGCAAAATCTATGAATAAAGCACCTGTAAATTCGTTGTTATTGATATTTGAAAGACATCTATCTACTAGTTGTATAAGAGCAGTATGGCAGGAGTGATTTTGTCTAAAACCAGACTGATTTTCATTTATTAAATCGTAATGATTCAAATGAGAATTCAAATGTTTTTGGATGTGCTTTTCAAGTGGTTTAGACAATATACTTAATATTGATATAGGTCTGTAGTTAGCTGGATTTGATCGATCACCGCTTTTATGTAATGGTATAACTTTTGCTTGCTTGAATTTTAGAGGAAACTGTTTTTTATCAATGCATAAGTTATATATGTAAGTGAGAGTGTCTGCTATAGCAAATGAAGCGGTTTTCAGTATTTTCCCATCCATTCCATCTAAATCGCGACTCCCTGACTGTTTTAAATGTAAGAGTTCGAACAGTACTTCACCCCTGTGTGCCAAACTGGAAGCGAATCGATTTATAAACGCGCGCGATATACGCCGCTTCACCTTTTCACAAACCGCTGCGAAAAGAGACCCGACATTCACTCCAAATTTGAACGTGCATGACCAGGGATAGTGACTATCTTGGTGCAAGGGAGGAGGTGGGTGTTAGTGTGTTGTGTTATGATTATATGCAGTGCGTTTTTTATATGAACTAGCGCAACGCCTAGTACTGGTAATGCCCAGTACTGGTAACGCCACATACTGGTAACGCTGAGTACTGGTTTCGCCGGGTCCGTAAAATATTATTACTTTTTATCTCTCTCCCTCCTTCCATCTTCTTCACTCATCCCATTCTACTACCCACCGCACCCCCCCCCCCGCCAAACCCCAACCATACCCCGCCCACCCACCCCCACCCCACCCATCCCCACCCCCCTCCCTACTCCCCACCTCCACCCTATACACACGCGCACGCGCTAACCTCAGTCAACGTCAATGAGTCCCCACCCGCACGCGTTAAGCTCATGTTAGTTGGAAGACAATAGCGGAGAATAGCGCGATGTTGTACGTAGGTAAGGTAATCCTCGCTAAAGTAATCTCTGCTGTCCATCCGTTTTCTCACTGGTGGGCAGTTGTTTCTCCATATAGTGTTGAACTTTGCGTCCGTTTTCGGTCGGCGCAAATGTAAATTGGCTCATATCGCACGCATTTCTGAGTGGATGCTGTTGAAATTTTGCACCAAGATAGTCACTATCCCTGGTCATGCACGTTCCAAATTTCGAGTCAATGTCGGGTCTCGTTTCGCCGCGGTTTGTGAAAAGGTGAAGCGGCGTATATCGCGCGCATTTATAAATCGATTCGCTTCCAGTTTGGCACACAGATAGTCACTGTCCCCGGTCATCTACCTTCCAAATTCGAAGGCAATCCGTCCAGAAATACCGGAGATACGGGCGCCGAGAGGCCGGTGGATACGCGTTTCGCGCATTTGCCAAACCGCGCAAATGACACGGCCGCCTCGGTTGCCGTTGCCATCGCCCCGCTAGGGCTCATAGCAAATTTGAAGCGATTCGGTCGAAAAACGGCGGAGTTATAAGGCCCGTTTTGTGTTTCAGACAGACAGACAGACACAGACACACACTTGCATTTTTATTATATGATGCCATTCATTCTCTAATGTATTCATTTCATAGAGATGTATGGTGAGGATACGTGAACCAGTCTGTTAGAAATGTCTATGAATGGTGAGTGAAAAGCGCATTGAGTGGCTTAGCAAGATTATGCGCTATATGAGCATTATTCATTATTATTTATTATTATTATAATGATGATTACGATGATGATGATCCAGGCATGACCAAGCCTCAGCAGGTGGATGTGATGAAGTACTTCAGGAGCGGTGACCACAAGGTCATGATCGCCACGTCGGTGGCCGAAGAAGGGCTGGACATCCGCAAGTGCAACCTGGTGATCCAATACAACCACGTCACCAACGAAATCGCCATGGTCCAGGCCAGAGGTGGGGGCTTTGGAACTTCACATCTCCCCCCCCCCCCCATGGGGATACCAGGGGGTCATTCGTACCAATAGTTCCCCCACCTTCTATGCATTCTGTGCTTCAAGTTCAAGTTCAAGTATACTTTCATTATCTCCAAAAGAGAAATTCAGGTTAGGTGCAACAACATGACAGAGATACAACATAACTGAAAGAACATTAATCAAACGTGTGAAACGAAATTATACCAACCAAATAATTATCATTAAAATTCATTACATCAACTTAGAAATGTGCACATTTAAACACACACACACACACAGCACACACACACATACACACACACACACACACACATACATACATACACACACACACACACATCACATACACACACACACACACACACACATAGTGACAGACAGACAGACAATGAGAGAGAGAGAGAGAGAGAGAGAGAGAGAGAGAGAGAGAAATGCAAATGCGAGTGATTTGTTCAAATAGTCCAAGGTCCCTTATGAAGGGGAAGTGAACAAACGTAGATCAATAAGCATTATTAACTTGTAGTTCAAAATTGAAAGAGAAGACTGAGTTGCTTTCTGTCTTGTCAGTCTTTCATTTTACATTGATAACGTATGTATCATATCTCTGTATGTTGAGCCTCAATACAAGGACCAAATACTACCTGAATGTCTTGCGTTTCGTGTGTCTACGATTGGTCCTAGTGGTCGTCTGATTATTTTCAAGTATTTCTATTATACAGTGTAGTCCGAAAAATGCTTCTTTTTGTTTCCAGGGCGAGCCAGAGCGGAGAACAGTCAGTTCGTGACGCTGGCCAGCCAGGACCAGAGGGTGCAGGCGAAGGAGGAGGTGAACCTCATCAGGGAGATGATGATGCACGAAGCCATCGAAGGTCTGCAGCAGGAGATCAGAACCACGTGAGTGACATCACTGATAGCATCACCATTATAAACTGACGTAGCAGTGTGGGTGAGGATGGTGATGATGATGATGGTGATGATGATGGTAATGATGGTGATGATGATGATGATGGTAATGATGATGATGATAGTAATGATGCTGATGATGCTGGTTATGATGATGATGGTGATGATGATGATTATGATGATGATGCACGAGGCTATCGAAGGTCTGCAGCAGGAGATCAGAACCACATGAGTTGTTGTTGTCTTCCCCTGGCTTAAAGACTCCAGGGATAATCCAAACAGCCGAAGCTTTTGAACACTATATTAGTGCAAATGCACCAGCTATGGATGAGAACATTACGTGTGTGACCGTTTTTTATTACCCCATCCAGGGTTCATAGGGGCCTTACCAGTCCTTATAAGTCTTGACCAATTGAAATCTCCAAGTAAGGCCTTACAAGTGCTTACATTCACTTCAAGGTCCTTACAAGTCCTGACAGCTGCCACAAACTGCCCTGAGCAGCAAGGCCATACTCAAAATAGATAGCAGAAGCAGCAATTTTACACTTGAGAAACATCGCTCAGTACCTACTCCACCTTACCCCCCTCTCCCACTTTCCCGTTTCAACTGACCGCTTAGCGGACGAACGATGCACCGCGAGTTGTCAAGAGAAATTGGACTGAAATCTCGTTCTTTATCCTGGTGTCGTTTTGCGAGAAAAAGCGTATATCTGTGTCAGCCATAGTTTTTCTATCTGCTTAGACATTGTTCACAATGCTGGGAAAGTGTTCCTTTCAAGATCGTTGGCTAAAAGATGCAGATTATCCTTAGGCCTACAGGTCCTTACAAGGTCCTTACTTGGGGATAGCTGAAAGCCCTGGGAACCCTGCCCATCACATGGGCAGCCACACTCCGACTTCGGAGGATTTTGGAGACTGATGATGTTATGCTAAGAGCTTTCCATGGCTATAGATAATCCCTGTATAACTATGCAGAGCATAACAACATTTTGATGTAGCCTTGGTGTTCTAGCTTATGTCAATTGGTCTGACGCAGCCTTAAGCCAAGGCGGTTCAACCACGTGAGTGACATCACTGTTACTGTCATTAATAACTGTATCATCAGTGAATGCGGGTGATGATGGAGGAGGGAGATGATGATGATGATGCATGAGGCCATCAAAGGTCTGCAGCAGGAGATCAGCACCATGTGAGTGATAGTATAGTTGTAGTAGTAGTAGTAGTAGTATACATATTAGCTTAGGCTATCTGAAATATGTTGCAAGGAAAAAGGGGGAATGAACCTATTCGAACCGAGAGATGATGATCCAAAATGTCTAGTAATAGACAGTTGTATGTTTGGATTCTAGGCCACTTGCCCCTGAGCCATCCGTCCCTGGCCTTCTCCCCCCACCCACCCACCCTGGGTATTAGCCCCCCCCCTCCCCCGGCCAATGGCCCCCCTACCACACAGGTCATGTGGACAGACAATGGATAAATACACTTCATCTTTGCACAGGACAAGCACATTCACGTATGCCACATTTTAGCATCAAAATGCAGAAGAATGTTTTATATTTTTATACATGTGTGCCAAATTTAATACCAAACTGATAAATTCATACTCTCTCAGAGAGACAGAGAGAGAGAGAGAGAGAGAGAGAGAGAGAGAGAGAGAGGAGAGAGAGAGAGAGAGCATTGGTGCTACTCTTCCATTTTTACACTGATTTCAGTATTTTTTATTTGACCAGAAACTGAACTTCAGTTTTTTTTAATTCATCCCAAAAAAAAAATGACCACAAGCGATTTGGGGCGTTTTGAACTTGGTGGTTCTATCTTGGAAGTTTACAAAGGCAATGTAATAATTTTACAAGGCTTATCAGACTCAAACTGTCTCTGTCTATCATTTTGAACTGTCTGTCTGTCTCGGTATCTCTCTCTCTTAAGTTGCCCCCCTGAATCGTCTGACGGGGCTCTGCCCCTGTACCCTGCTGGGGCCATGGGTCCCTGGGAGGGAGGGAGGGGGGAGGGAGGGAGAGAGAGAGAGGGAGGGAGGGAGGGAGGGAGGGAGGAGAGAGAGGGAGGGAGGGAGGAGGAGGGAGAGAGGGAGTGGGGGAGGGAGGGAGAGGGAGAGAGAGGGAGAGAGGAGAGAGAGAGGAGGGGGAGGGAGGGGGGGGAGGGAGGGGGAGAGAGAGAGAGAGAGAGAGGGAGGGAGAGAGAGAGAGAGAGAGAGAATGAGAATGAATACGATATGAGGGTAAAAAGGATAAGCTACAATAGCTTCTTTGCGCCTTGCCCTCTCACTCACACATTCATACCATGCATCAAGCAAGAACATTTGACATAAAACAATCAAGTAAAAAAAAAAAAAATGGAACAAATATTGGCACATGAAATAATTGAAAAAGAATCAAAAATGGGAATTAAAAGCAAACATGGATAATGATTAACAATGGTGAACTTGAATTGGTGGTTTAAATTGAGTACGAAAAAGGGGAAACAATTCGGGGTGGATGGGGGGGGGGGGGGGGTAATGGCCGGGGGCAGAAGATGGCCGCAACCTGTATGCTTGTGTTCAATATTCGATTGTTGTGCGTTTTTATGTTTGATGCTTAAAGGCACAACTGGGCTATAAAAGAGCCGATCCCAGGAATCGGGTAGTCAGTTGTGAGTGGGAGAGAGAGAGAGAGAAACAAGCCAGCGACACTCCTAGCTACGGGCTTTGGCCTGCGCCAGTTTAGTTTTCCCCTCCTCTTTAGTTTGAAAAGGGATGCTTTCGCTGCGAGCGTCAAGCAGAAACTGACATTTGTAGCCTACTGGTTGCTTATATAGTGCCGCGCTGGCTTTAAGTTATATAATGAATGGCCAGTCTGAAGCATAACAACAAGTAGTTGTTCATTTATTTTCACTGTGAACACACACAGACAGGCACAGACACACACACACACACACACACACACACACACACACACTTGTTGTTTTGATAATGCAGACTGTTGAAATGTTGATGGTGGTGATTTGACACGGAGAATGGAAGGCTTTCTTCAGGTATCCACGTTGTCCAATTTCAAGCTGGTAGTCTGTAGCCCTACTTGACACTGTATTGACGGCGACAGTCACGACGGGTGTTGTGTGAAATGGCATAACGACCAGCCAGAGACACGTGGCCTCCAGATACACACACACACACACACACACGCGCACGCACACACACGCACACAGAGTAAAACTTGGTTTAAACAACTTTGTTAACCAAACACCAATGAAGAGTTTTGCACAATGATGAGGCTAAGAGGGGTAACAACAAACAAACACTTATGACGTACCCCAGACTAAAACTTGGTACGTCAGCCCTTACTGGTGTGGAACACGATGTCGACAGGCCTGCCAAATTCCGTAGCGAGCGGGACGAGATCCAGAGAGAGGAGAAGAGCAAGCGTGACGCGGATTTGGCAGCCTGCCACGTCCGGCAGATGGAGGCGGGGGAGGTGGTGTTTCGCTGTCGCAACTGCGACGCCTTCGCCATGGTGTCGTCCGACATCCGGATCATCGAAGGCATGCATCGCGTCGTCATCGACCTGGAGTACCGCAACCGCACCGACGAGTACATCTACCCCCCTGAAGATTATACAGATTATGGTGAGTCTTTTTTAATTGATGAAAGACTTCATGAGTCCACCCTCCTAAAGAGTATGGTGAGTCCTTTAATGAAAGATTTCATGAATCCACTCTCCTAAACAGTATGGTGAGTCCTTTGATGAAATATTTCATGAATCCACTCTCCTAAACAGTATGGTGAGTCCTTTGATGAAAGATTTCATGAATCCACCCTCCTAAACAGTATGGTGAGTCCTTTAATGAAAGATTTCATGAATCCACTCTCCTAAACAGTATGGTGAGTCCTTTGATGAAAGATTTCATGAATCCACCCTCCTAAAGAGTATGGTGAGTCCTTTGATGAAAGATTTCATGAATCCACCCTCCTAAAGAGTATGGTGAGTCCTTTAATGAAAGATTTCATGAATCCACCCTCCTAAAGAGTATGGTGAGTCCTTTGATGAAAGATTTCATGAATCCACCCTCCTAAAGAGTATGATGAGTCCTTTGATGAAAGATTTCATGAATCCACCCTCCTAAAGACTATGGTGAGTCCTTTGATGAAAGATTTCATGAATCCACCCTCCTAAACAGTATGGTGAGTCCTTTGATGAAAGACTTCATGAATCCACCCTCCTAAAGAGTATGGTGAGTCCTTTGATGAAAGATTTCATGAATCCACCCTCCTAAAGAGTATGGTGAGTCCTTTGATGAAAGATTTCATGAATCCACCCTCCTAAAGAGTATGATGAGTCCTTTGATGAAAGATTTCATGAATCCACCCTCCTAAAGAGTATGGTGAGTCCTTTGATGAAAGATTTCATGAATCCACCCTCCTAAACAGTATGGTGAGTCCTTTGATGAAAGATTTCATGAATCCACCCTCCTAAAGACTATGGTGAGTCCTTTGATGAAAGATTTCATGAATCCACCCTCCTAAAGAGTATGATGAGTCCTTTCATGAATCCACCCTTCTAAAGAGTATGGTGAGTCATTGTGTTATATCTGTTTATTATGTTATACTGTAAACGCCTAGGGCATTAAATTGATTACGCATGCTAAATGTTCATAGTAATAATAATAATGATTTCAGGGAGCATCCAGGTACATGGGAGAGTGGAGTGTCAGCTTTGCGGGGAGGACTGGGGGCCCGTCCAAATGTACCAGAATGCCAAGTTCCCTGGCATCTGCCTCAAGGGGTTCTGCATCGTGGACGAGCATGGCCGCAAGGACATCCCCAAGAGATGGAAGCAGACCCAGTTCTTCGTCGGCGACCTGCAGCCCTCCGAGTTGATCCAGTACCGCCAGGAGGCCATTGCCGTGGGCTACGTCGACGACTGACGCCCTCTGGTGGCAGGAAATCTGTGTCTGTGACGGGGTGCGAGGTGACTCCAAAATAAATGCTACCCACAAAATGCTAGTTCCTCATAATGCTAAAATGCCTCTTTCTCTCTCTGTTTCTGTTAAACCCAGATAAACTCATGCGTGAGCGCACACACACACACACACACATACACACTGTGTGTGGGACTAGCGGTATGTGGGGACAATGGTATGTCACTGCTGTAACACAGGATTAATAGGGTTTTAAAGAATGCGCTTGAAACTGTGCAACACTTCTTCTTTTTTTGTTTTCCCAGGTCATATGGCCATAATGGGTAAGGTACGTATGTGTCCGGTTTTCAGTTTTCTCTGGTCTCCCTGCTGCGTACAGCCGACACATTCCGATTTCGGAGGAGATCAAAGAAGAAAAATTATTTGGAAGATTTTGTTTTTTTAAAGGCAGGAGAATGGGCCAATAAGTCAGACAGATAGTAGATGATAGAAAGCAAAGGGAAAAGGCAGAGTCAAAGAGAGTGGCAGATTATAGGAAGTTAACAGCACCGAACGTCCAGAAGGTGGGGGAACTATTTGTACGAAAGACCCCCCTGGTATCCCCATGGAGAGAGACTGTGCCACACTCACTATTGTGCAATCTTTGAGTGCATTACAGGTATCCTTCTTCAAACAAAATCAACTGGCCAAGTTAGTTAGTTAGTCTGTTATTGTAGTCCCGTCAACAGCTATGGTCATCTCAGGACTGTCACCGCATAAAGTTCTACCATGTATAACAAAACACACATCAATGAATCTTAACAACATACAAAAACCTGAAAACATAAATAATATAGTACAATTCATAACATGACACTTCCCTCATTGCACTCTATAGCTCATCATTCCAGACAGTGCTGGAAACGTAAGCCATTCCGTTCTATTTATCGAGTCCAGGTTTTAAAAAAAACACAGTAAAAAAGGATAGCAAACACATGCTAGTAAGCTACAATATATTTTTAAAAAGGCCATATAGGCAAATATGCACTGCAGAATGGACAACAGGTGCCCGCTCAAGTGCGCAAGGTCTCGTGTCTGGAAGCCAGTGAACAATCAAATAAAAACAACTGGCATGTCATAAATTGTAAAAAGGAAAAATGTGGAAGGGTTTTATCGAGAGAAAAAAAGCAGGAGAATGGACCAATAAGGCAGAAAGAAGTAGACACCAAAAAGGAAAAGGCAGAGTCAAAGAGAGTGATAGAGTAGGGGAAGTTACAAGCATAGAACTTCCAGAAGATGAGGGAACTATTTTTACTCCCCACGGGAGGGCCCTATCCACGTAAACTTGCCAATGATGCCCCGGAGATGCTTTTTGCATAGAATAATTTTTAAGCATCACATAATAATAAAGAATGGTTTCATCCGTGCCGTCCATAATACATGTATTGGCAAATACTGTATTACGCAATTTTCTTCAGGCCATCTGATTGACTTGAACCAAATTCTATACATGAAATATTTTGAGATTACAATGTAAGTAATCTGTTCCAAATGATGTAACATGTAAAATTATGATTAAGCGAACTCCTTTTGATGGTCTTTGTGTAAACAAGTTATTGAGATTGTCCGACATTTTAAGAAAGAAAAAAAAGTAATATCCTGCCTGTACATTTGTTTCTTATGTAAAAGTTTTTAGATGATTTGTACATTTTTGTACGTTGTGTTTTTAATTTTGTTTGAATGATCTTGCAGTTTGAATTTAAAACAATGTTTATCATGGCATGTGGCATGTGCTTATGCATGTGTGTGGGGATGTGTGTGTGTTTGTGTCTGTGTGTATGTATGTATGTACGAACGTACGTACGTATGTATGTATGTACTGTATGTATGTGTGCTTGCACATGTAAATGATATGATGTGTTCGTCAGTGTGTGTGCTTGTGTGCGTGCGAGCATGGGTATTGATGTGATTTGGTTAAATGTATTTTTTGAAAAGCGCCATGAGCAGCTAGCCTGGAATGTGCGCTAAGTTTTTTCTTTATTATTATTATTATTATTATCATATTCTCAAAGTTGTTTTAAACGATCTTGTGCAAAATGATAGTATTTTAATTTTAATTCAAAGTCTTTCAAAGATGTATAGTATGTGTGGGACACATTTGACTAGTGTCTTGTTTCAAAATGATTTTTATATCTCGTTCAAAGTATATTTATGTACTTCAAAAGATGTTTTGAATGTGTCATATGTACATGTATAACAATCTGGATTATGTCTTATATAAAAGGTTTGATGTCATGGGCGGGCGGAGGGGGGGGGGGGGGATGGTGTGAGAAAATGCATCTTGCTTGAAAAACGCTTTTTGTGATTTCGTTTCGTGTTGTTCCTTATGATTAGTGCGTTGTTTTTTAATTTTTGCTCAGATTTTTAACTTCTTTGTGAAGTGCTTAGAGCCCTGTAAGGAGAATAAGCGCTATAAAAATGGTCATATTATTATTATTATGTCCACGCGTCAGGGAAAGCAGGAATCCTGGATTTGGCTTTTGTTGTTTTTCAGGAAATCCAGAATTTGCAGTACTCTATTGACGAATGATTACACTAGAATGAAAAAATCCAACTCATTTTACTAGTTTAAAAAAAAGAAAGACAAAAACTGTCTCTTAAAGACCCCGCACGTCACATGTTAAAATCACGGTTTTCACATGTTTTCCCCTCTTACAGCTGGTAAGGAATCTTAAGAAATATTCCTAGCATAAGAGGGAATGTGACACGTGACGTGTGGGATCTTTAATGCTCTGATTTTATTAAAGTGTACAGAAAAACACTTCAGCCTTGGGTTGCTTTGCCCTCTGACCACCACAAACGACACTGACCCTTGACCCCACCTAGGCGGCGCACCGGCACCCAGGCCTTCCTGCTTTTCATTTTGTCCAGGTTTCACCCTTGGGTGTGTTTACCAGTCTTGACTACCAGATAGCAGAGGAGGCAGGTGCTATCTCAGAGGGCTGGGCTGGAAATTGTGTACAGTATGGATGCCTGGCCCACTGACTAATTGTGGTCAAGTCAAAGTCGGAGTCAAAATTACTTTATTATCTCAACAAGAGAAATGACATTGTGGTCTCATGATACAACAAGAGCAACAGAAAACAAAACATCCATGCATTTGAACAAAATGGGTGCAACTACACAAAATGAAAAAACCCCTGAAAGGCCGGGGTCCAGGGGTAATGTCCCCCTGCAGCTGAAGAAAAAATTGATGTATGAAAGTATTTTAGTTTGCTTTTTCCACAATTTATACAAATGCTTATTTTAAAGTATTTGAAAAATACAGTAGACACACAAAGATCTTGGGCGAGTTTCACAAGGGCTAACATTTCGTCGCGCTCTCTCAAATCGGCACAAACGGTCTAAGAAACACCCTTCGTTTGCAGATAGTTCGCATGGCGTTTTGCTCTCAGTCGAAAGGTGACAAGCGGCGAACAATCCGGAACTAGTAGGGGGTGAATACGGTTCTTGTTGTTGATTGGTCCAGTTTGGTTAAAATAATTAAAAAAATTGACCAATCAGACAAGAGCTTGTAATATTCTTCCGCAAACGCTTTCTAAAAAGTTTCTTAGGCCCCGTTTGCCGTGAGCGTTATTCGCGCAGCGACCGTTATCTAGAGAAACTCGCCCCTTGTTTGACGAATTGAAAAGGAACTTCCTTTTCTGGTAAAATTCAAAAACAGGAAATCCGTGTATACCAGGAAAAGTTGCACCCATGAACAAAGCAAAAGGAACAGAGAACAAAAATCAAGGTACACAAAAAAATAATAAAAGCAATTAGTTCATCTTGCTAATAAGCAACAACCATCTTCATGCTCAACGAATGTACCACCACCCCCCTTTCCCATCCTCTTCACATCCCCAACCATTCTACCCAACCCACTTCAATCCGCCCCCCTCCCACATTGGTACAAAGTATGAACACAACAGGTCCCTTCTTCTTCGTTCGCTCACAGTTTCCTGTCAATTGAGCGTAGATGCGTCATGCTGCCGTTATGCACCTAAGAAATAGCTAGGCCCAGCATGTCCGACTTCGGCTGAAGAAATCTTTGTAAGAATTTATATAAAAAAGGCAGGAGAATGGACCAGTGAGATAGAAAGATAGCAGATGACAGTAAACAAAGGGAAAAGGCAGAGTCAAAGAGAAATGACAGAATTAGAGGAAGCTACTAGCACAGAACTTCCAGAAGCTGGGGGAACTATTTGTACAAAAGACCCCCCCGGTATCCCCATGGGGGACAATTAGGTCCCTGTGTGTGGCTGGGTGTTCTCGGACTAGCCAGGGGTGCTCAGCCGTGCACGCCCTCTTATCTATCAAGCTTTTTTTTTTTTCCTGCACTGCATAATTAATTCTTTGAACTCCTTGTATGTGTCAGGAATTGCTGGTCACGGCAGGTGGACATTATTGGTCGAAGAAGACGAAACCCTGACGGTTGACTGGCTACACACTTGTATGCATAAATGTGACCTAGCACCACGAAAGGGACATTAAGTGTCAAACTGACCATTCTAAGAAAATTATACATTTGAAAGCTTCAGACAACTCTTTCGAATGATACAAGAACCATACTTGTATCTTTTTCCGTTCCAGAGTTATGAGCATTTAAAGTCAGTAGGGTGAACGTCAGCCATTTTATGAAAACACAGTCTAAAGTCTAGCCTTGCTGAAAAACTGCACTGACCTACTCATTTTAAAACACTTATAAGACCATTTAGAGACCATGTTAAAAATTGTCCTTTAAAACTATGAAAGGTAAGATGTTAGAGAACCCATAACTCAAAATTGACCAAAAAAGAGATTTTTGACTTTGCAAGCCTTTTGTGAGAAACTAACCCAGCGACTTAATGTCCCTTTCGTTGTGCTGGGTCACATATAGTAAAGAAACGAGTATGTATTTGTGTTCAGTGCAATGTTGATACATTTCCATACATATCAGTTAGTTTTATGCATACCCTGATGAACTGTTCTGATTAATTGCTTACCTGTGATCAGCTTTATGCCAATTTGATTTATTCGAGGTCACGTGGACTTGTGGTCCTGGCTGAAAATATGCTGAGAGTGTGATTCAAATAATTGATTGTCTTGACACTGAATCACAAATGGTTTTATACTGTTTGGAGTTAAATGCCTCTTGCCCCCTCAATTTCAATGTTATTGTTGTTGCTTGCTTGTTGTGCACATTTTGTATGCTATCATTTTCATTATCATGTTCTGTTCCAGTCTCTTATTACTTGTGGCAACCAGTATTGTATAATCTACTTGTGTTTGAGCGCCTTGTATAAGCTTTAAGCTTGTTGTGCTCGTTCTCATTTGTTTATGTTGCTGCTTTACTATGATGATTCTCAATAAAAATTTGTTTAACACTAAGACGACAGCAGCTGTAGTCCTCTGACTTCCCCTGTGTCGGCACCCACAGCTGGGAGCCTGTTCCCTGTAGACGGCAAATTTCAGCACATACTGACCTTGTTTTTTTATAGCCAAACAAATGCTGGGAATAAAGTGTTTGGCATCAAGAGCCAGAGCAAACACTGAACTGAACGGATATGGTAGAAATAAATCTGTTACCTGGTACTGTCTGTTGTTGCTTATACTCTGAAAAAAACAAGGGGGATCAGAGTAAAAAAAAAGCAAGAACACTTTTTATAACACCAAACAAAAGGTAAAACGAGCCACAAATGCGTGATGCTTATTTTTTTTAGTCTTCTCTATCATTATTTATAGCTTTGCTCATCCTATAACAGGATTTTGGACTATAGATGGGTTTCCTAGGTTGTCATGGAAAAGACAAGACCCGCATAACTCCCCGCCCCACAATCTCACACACATGTAGCCTGGTGTTCTAGCGCTATGCACACACACAGAAACTTACTCATTTCGGTCATCAAAGCCCAGGCAATGTTCGTGCTTGTAAAGTGCTTTGAAAATCCGCTGGAATCCCCCATTCTGTGACAGAATGATCCGCCCTATCTAAAAATGTGCTATGCCTTATAAATTCTTTTCACTCGAGCACAAAGCCTGTGTTTGGAATCTCTGGCATTGAACACCCTAGGCAGGATGATAACGGTTCTCCACACACAACGTGCATTCCATCGCGTCCCACCAACGCGCTAGCTTTCACACTAGAGCCAGTACAAAGTCAACATGACCCTATCAAACACACAGGTGTTAGTTTCTCCTAGAGCGATCATGGACAACAAGAGATTTTTTTTTATAGACCTGTCCAACCCCCTAACACGACTACAGAGGACTTCGGGTATTCAGGTCGGACAATACTTTGACTGGTCCTCTGAGGAATAGCACAGCCGTCGCACTCTTACCCGACACGTCGTGAGAAGTTTGAAGCAAGCAATGTTCTGATTGTAGTCCTTGTCTTGTTCAAAACGGAATCTTGTCTGGCTGTGTCACAGCTATTCCTACACAATAGAAACTTTTGGTTTGTTCACATACGTACTTTTTATTTGGGCAGACCATATGACCTTGGTGCCATGCAGACGAAGACGTCCTCTGCCACACTGTGTGAGAAGGGATAATGCGATTATTCCTGTCTGTTTGTTCTACTTTGTTGTTGCTTTCGGTAACCTGGCTAACGAAGACTGGGAGTTTGCAGTCCCAATAAGAAGACTTGAAGTAATGTGGTACATTTGCATGAGCTTGGGACGAGAACATTACGTGTGAGACCGTTTTGGATTACCCCGCCACGTGTGCAGCCACATCATGACTTTGGAGAATGATGCATACTAGGAGCTTGTCATGGCACAAATACTTTTCCATGCATAACTATGCAGAGCATAACATTTTAATGTAGCCTTGGTGTTCTAGCCTATGTCAATTGTGTCAAACTTCATCATTTCTGGTCACAAAAGCCCAGGCAATATCTGCTTTAACTTTGAAAATCCTGTTTTCATCATGACTTGTCTGTGACAGAATAATATAATAATAAACGGACACTTATGATAGCGCTTTTTTATCGAGCACAAAGCGCTTTGCAAATTTAGTCTGAGTACAGACACACACACACGTACGTGCACGCAGGTGAGGCAATGTCTGCTTGCATAAAGATATATTTGTACAAACACAGACCACACACACATTTTCATCAAACACACAGAAAACACATTCTCACTAAACACGCACACACACTTACATAAACATACACTTGTTCAAACATACACTCACTCCTCCACACACCCCTCTGATATTGGTCCTTCTCAGTGTCTTGTTGCCAAAGGTTTGACATGTGTGCTTGCTTGCATGCATGGGCGTGTGAGTGTGTGCGCGCGCGCACTAGCGCGTGTGTGCTGTTTTAAGGCAGGATTAAAAGGTGTTTGTATAAGTAATTTGATATTCAATTTTGTCCCTATTTATGTTAATGCAATATTGTGTTGATGCTCATTTGTCTGCACGCGTGCTTATTAGATGTGTTGTTGTTGATGGTGGTGGTGGTGATGGTGTTTGTGGGGGGGGGGGGGGGGGGGGGGGGGGTGCGCGCACGCATGCGTGCATATTATTGTGTGAAGGAAAGATTAGGTTTTGATGTTTAAATTATTTCTTTAATTCATATTTATGTACTAATGTGTTGATCCTTAGTTTGTCTGCCTGTGATTGAAGATACATTGCCTATACTTGATGATTATATGTGTTTATGCCTACGGATGAACTGTATTAATGCCAGTATTTATTGTAGTTTTTATGTATTACTTTAGTGACCCTTATTTATGTATCTTATTTTAATCATTTGTAAAGCACAAAGAGCTCCAGTTTAACTGAGAGGTGTTGCGCTATATAAAAAACAAATATTATTATTATGTATCTGTATTTTGTCCAGAATGTGTTAAATTGTGCCTAAAAGTCTTTTAAAAGTGATTTGTGGTTGTTTAAATGCAGTGCTACAGACAGAGTTGTGATCATGAAAATAATATTTATCATTTTTGTTTAATTCTTTGTTGCATCATGAATTCGAGGTTGTGAGCATGGTCACACACCAAATGGAAAAAAACAAGCAGTCTTCGCAATAGACGATTTTCGGGAAAAAACGAGGGGAGAGTATTTCGTGAAAATTATTACCATGATCAAGGCGGACAAACCATAGCAACCATGGTGTCGAAGCTTGAAACCGCAGGATGCGATGCGAGTCAGTGACTTGCAAATATTTTTGAGAAAAACGATGTGTGTATGCATGCATGAGCTTATATGAAAATCGAAAGTGTATTTGTATGTATACCAAGAATGTGTGTGTGTTTGGGGGGGGGGGGGGGGGGGGGGGATATGTGAGTGTATGTGCATGCATACATGACTTTTTTGCATTTTAAACTGCAACTAGACACATATCCATTCAAACACGTAAAGAAACTACGAAAGTTTGACACAATGCACAGAAAACCGAGGAAAAAAAGCAAGCACAGATTTAATAATTTTATTAAAACAAAACATCTGTAACCACAACCATGATACACAATTCACAACCAGAGTTTTCAACCATCTGTCTCTCTTTTCCAAACAATAAGGACAGAAATAAATGCAGTACACTCTCAATTGACATCATCCAGGTTAGTTAGTTAGTCTGTTATAGTCCCGTCAACAGCTATGCTTATCTCAGGACTGTCACCACATACAAATCTACCACGTATAGCAAAACACAAATCCAAGAATCTTAACAACATACAAAACCTGAAAACAAAATGTAGTACAATTCATAACATGACACTTCCATCATTATACCCTATAGCACATAAGTCCACACAGTGCTGGAAACGTGGAGCCACGCTACTCTCATTTATCGGATCCAGGTTAAAAAACACAGTAAAAAAGGATAACAAATACATACTAGTAAGCTAAAATACATAAAAAAGGCTATATAAGCTAATATGCACTGCAGAATGGACAACAGGTGCTCACTCAAGTGCGCAATTATCACGTATGGATGCCAGACAGTGTACAATAAAAAAACAAACTGGCATGTCATAAATTGTAAAAAGGAAAAACGTGGAAGGGTTTTATAGAAAAAATGCAGGAGAATGGACCAATAAGGCAGAAAAAAGTAGACGCCAGAAAGCAAAAAGAAGAGAAAAGGCAGAGTCAAAGAGAGTGACAGAGTAGGGGAAGTTACTAGCATAGAACTTCCAGAAGAAGGGGAAACTATTTCTGCTGAAAGACCCCCCCGGTATCCCCACGGGAGGGCCCTAACCACATAAGCCAGCCTAAGCCGTTGCCCGCCTCCTACGACGAGGACGTGTAGGTTTTTAAAATTTTTGTATAACATCTCTACATAACAAAAGGTATATGTCACGGGAAATATTGGAATCCGGGAAAATTCCGAATGTCCAGAGATTGGGACAATTCGGAATCTTCCCGGGAAAATTCGGAATTCTGATATTTCCCGGATTGGTCTCGGTAAAATTCGGAATTCAGAATTTTCCCAAGCTTACAACAAAGTTAAATGAATTGTGTGTGAGAGAGAGAAACTTGAAACCTGAAATGTTTAATGAGGATGAACTGAATAAGCATAACATCATCAAGAATGACGATAGGAATATTAATAAACAAAAGTAATAAAATCTATAATGATAATAGATTATATCCATATCTACCGCCCAATACCCACCCACCCCCTCCTTCCCATAACCTCCTCCCCACCCCTCCCTTCCAAACACCCCAATGTATACCATTGCTTATTTTGCATTCCTCTTAGTCCCAGTGTGTGGTTGTGTGTGAGAGAGGGAGAGAGAGAGTGTGTGTATGTGTTTGTGTGTGCATGTGAGAGGGGTTTGTTGCACTTGTCTTTGACCACATGCGCAGGTTTTTTTCTCCCAGAGAGTTTTTTTTTCCCCCCTTAATCCTTTAAATTTGTTTACATTTTTCATGTCTTAGACAAGTGTGTCTGACTAGGGGGGTTTTTCTCGGAGAACTTCCGTTTTCCCCCTCACCCCTCGGTGCCAGGGTGGGGCAACCCACTTTGGGGTCAGACATGGGTTTGATGCGCTAGGCGGCGAACCCCCCCTCTATTTCTATTTCCATCTCCCCCTCCTTCTCTCTCTGTCTTTTTCAATTGAAATGTAATGTCAGCTTTTGCTACATGTGTTCACTTTAGCACGAGATTTGTTCTCTTCACCAAACCTCCCCCTCCCCACCCCTTAAACACAACTGACCCTTGTTTCCAACTTCTACCATCTATGATTGCGTACTCACTGTCCCCAACCTCTCTCACTTCAATTCCCCCCCCCCCCCCCCCCCCCCCTTGATTTGTGTTCACAGCCTTGCTCTTTGGTTTCAACTTTGTTGTATCATTTACACGTTGGACTGTAGAGGGGAAGTATTGTTTTTATTTTGATCTTGATGGTTTTTTGCTCCTTCTGTTACCTGCTTTTTGCTCCTTTTGCTATATTTGATGTTTGCTGTTTAATTGTTTGTCTGTGTTGATAAAGGCGCATTCGCCGAAATATCCAGTAGTTTTGTTTTGTCTCTTGTGAATAAAATAACGTCACTTTGCACTTGTGTAGGTGTTTGTTTGTTGTATGTTGCAGTCTGTTTCAGGTTTTTATTTTTATTTTATTTTATATAATGATAATGATAATAAACAGCAATATCCAAATGATTCATAATGCCATATGTAACAGTCAAATATAACAAAATCCAGGCAATACAAAACATAAATCAGAACACGTGTTGATAAAGATCAGCTTACATCCAACCATACGCACATACGCTCGTACAAACACAAGTACTCACACATGCACGCGCGCGTGCACGCACGCGCACACACACAAGTCACGTTCTGTCGCATTGCTATGAACTATTGCCATCTGATAGACGGTTCCGCACTATTCGTTGTAGAACAATTAGAAATTCAGCTAGTTTTGTCCCTAAGTCAGTCGAACTTCTGAACAAGATCTCTGCTAAGACCAAATAATTAGGAATGATATATTAGCTTAGGCCTAGAGGTATTATTTGGTCAATCTGTACAGTAGTGTGTGTATCTGTATGTGTGTGTATGCGAGTGTGTGAGCGTGCGTGCGTGTGTGTATGTCTGTCCGTATGTTTCAATGCCTGTGTGTGTATGTGTGTGTGAGAGAGAGAGACAGAGAGAGAGAAGAGGGAGGTGCATGAAATGTTGGGAACGGGAAGGGACCCAAAATATGTGAAAGCTTGGGGTGACTTGGAGAGGATGGGGGTTTGGGGTAGGGTGGGGGTGAACAAATGAATGCGATAATAGAAATGGTGGGAAAGAGGGCAGTTCTTAATGTTTTGATAGTAGCTTGTATCGACCCTACTTATGTTCAATGTTTTTGCGAAGCATGATTTGTCATTCATTTTTCCTTAGTTTTGTTTCCATTTTTCATGCATGCAAATGTGTTTCTTTGATTGTATTGTGCTTGTACGAGACCACACTGTAATTTCACCTAACGTGATAATAAAGTATTTTTGACTTGACTGACTTTGACTTGACACACACACACACGACCTAGAACTATGAGTGAGAGAAAAATATAGACAGACAGGCAGAGAGAGAGAGAGGGGGGGTGAGAAAGAGAGAGAGAGAGAGAGAGAGAGAGAGAGATGGTTTTATTGTCTCGTAGTGTGAAGCGAAGCAACACGACATTGTAATTCATATTCATACATATGAACCGGTGAGACAGACAGGCAGCGAGGTAGATGAAGAGATGTGCCCTCGCACAATTTTAGTGTCCTCTCCTTTTTGTTGTCAAATTAAACATTTCGCAAAACATTATGGAACACCCGCAAAGAACGTTTTGTCATGGAAAGGTATCGTTAGAATCTGATATAAATTGATACACTGTAGTAATTTACCAATAAAACCTTTCATTCTTAGCTATATTTGATGTGGAATATTCGACATATAAGATACGAATCCATAATTAGGTATGCTTGTGCACGAGTTCCTAATATATTTGTGCTAAGTGCATTGTGATCACTACAAAATAATTTGGACTCTACATTTTTGTTTTCATTAAAAACTCGAAACCTGTTCTGGAAACGTAGTGGATTGTTATGGGCTAACACTAGATGTGTGAAATCTTTAAAAAAAACTCTGCTTCTCCGCCTATCAGCATGCCTCACTCTTCCCCTCTCCCTTCCCTGTCTCTCTCCGTCTTTCTCTGTCTGTCTGTCCTGTCTCTCTCTTTGTGTGATTTATTTCGTTTTCTATGGCATGCAGCTACTTGCTTGGGAAAATTCGGAATCTTCCCGGGAAAATTCCGAATTTTCCCAAGGCTGGGAAGATTCGGAATCTTCCCGGGGAAATTCGGAATCTTCCCAGCCTTGGGGAAATTCGGAATCTTCCTGGGAAAAATCGGAATTCTGATTTTTCCTGGGAAGATTCCAAATTTTCCCGTGACATATACATACATAATCGATCAAGTCATATCAAAATATGTTTTGTTAATTCATTTTCATGAAATTGAGCTGTGGGTTATTTCTGGTTGACATATTTCAAAAATGGTTAGCAATAACACATCCCCCCCCCCCCCCCCCCTTATCCCCTTGCTTTCAAAGTACCGTGGAACCTCCCTTATAAGACCTCCCATTATAAGACTCCCTCCCACATAAGACCTACTTCTCTGAGACATTGCCCTTCTTTGTAAGTATTAAAATTACCTCCCTTATAAGACCTCATTTTGGATTATTTTTGAATGTCTTATAAGGGAGGTTCCACTGTAGTACATTTATATAGCACTATACCTCAAATAATCCCAAAGCGCTTTACAATCAATTATTCATCAACAAGTAGATAACAAACATATTATTTAAGAATGACACAAACCAGCAACAACGCATACAAAGCAACTCTCTATCACACACACACACTTATCGATACCGACTCATTATTCATCTTTGGTTTAAACAAATCTTTATTTATTTGAAAACGATCAAACAGAAAGACAATTAGAGCAACAACAAGCTCAAAGCTTATACCGTGCTCCTTAAATTAACGTCATAATTGCACAATTGATTGAGCAGATGGAGACTTTCATTCAGTAAGCCATAGCAACTGAGTTGCATGGACTGACCACAATCGTACACCAACACACATACACAAACGTTAGAGGATACACATACAAATACACTCGCACACAACGTACGCACGCATACAGACACACACATACACATGCGTGTACACATAACCCACGAAACCAAAACACACACACGCACGCATATACGCACACATGCATGCTCACACACATACACAACACACACACAAAGCTTTAAACGTTCCTAAACGTCCAGCTCCCCCTATGGAGGCATGAGGCATCCACCCACTGCCCCACTCCGCTATAAACAATTTCTAGCCCAGCCCAGAATAGCAGGAAGTGATAGTCGGACAAAACTATACAAGACTTGACCTAGGACGCTCAAATTTTGCATGCGGATAGGTACTAAAGATATCAAGGTCAGGTTCAAAAATAAAGGTCAACGGTCAAGGTCACTGGCACCGAAAATGCTGCCGAGCACCTGGCACGATTTCGATTGAACGGAGGGACCTAGGACACTCAAAGTTTGCAAGCGGATAGGTACTAAGAATATCTCGACCAAATTAAAAAATGGTCAAAGGTCAAGGTCACTGGAGTCCAAAATGCTGCCGAGCACCTGGCACAATAACGTTTCAACGCAGGGACCTAGGACACTCAAATTTTGCTTGCGGAAAGGTACTAAGGATATCTAGACCAAGTTCTAAAATCAAGGTCAAAGGTCAAGGTCACTGGACCCAAAAATGCAGCCGCGCGGCTGGTGGTCTAGCGTCTTAACGCTCTAGTTTTGTTTATAAAGCTGCACATATTTCTTCACCAGGGTCAGTCTGCAGAGAATGTGTCACTGTGGTCCGGCTCTCCCATGAGTTTCCTTGCTCTTTCCCTTATCAGGGTTGTCGGCGGAGGTCTGGTCAGTGGTGTTGTCGGCAGAGGACTGGTCAGTGGTGTTGTCGGCAGAGGACTGGTCAGTGGTGTTGTCGGCGGTGGCCTTCGCACGGTGGGTGTCTCCGCTGCTCAGCTTCATCTGCTTCGGCACCATGTCTGAAATCACCTGACAACACAGCGCACCATAGATGGTATCAGACAGGACATAATTA
This sequence comes from Phymorhynchus buccinoides, assembly GCA_017654935.2. NCBI lineage: Eukaryota > Metazoa > Mollusca > Gastropoda > Neogastropoda > Raphitomidae > Phymorhynchus > Phymorhynchus buccinoides. Next base: position 4,246,658 of record CM065683.1, read on the forward strand.
CCATAAAATGCGGACTATAAGCCGCTACTTTTTTCCTTAACTTTGGCCGATGCGGCTTATATACTGATGCGGCTTGTTTGTGGATTTTTCCAATTTCATATTTATTAGTATGATGGAATCTGTTTCCTTCCACATTATCCATGTAATCCATTATCCTTCCACATTATCCACATTATATGTTTTATCTTCATTGCAGCTCAAAACTGGTTTTGACACTTAAAAGATTAATAGAAAGTGTCTCAGAGCATTAAATAGTCATGTTGCAGAAGCAGAATTTCTATTTTTGTGTTGTTTTCAGCTCATGTATCGATTTTTTTGTGCTAAGGTAGACAGAATCTACTGCTCTTTTCTTCAACTTTGTCAACTTTTTTGTTTGAGTAATTTCCCTGCGGCTTATAAACTGCTGCGGCTTATGTGTGAACAAATAGTCAATATTCTGTCAATTTAAGGGATGCGGCTTATATACAGGTGCGCCTTATGTGTGGACAAATAGTCAATATTCTGTCAATTTAAGGGATGCGGCTTATATACAGGTGCGCCTTATGTGTGGACAAATAGTCAATATTCTGTCAATTTAAGGGATGCGGCTTATATACAGGTGCGCCTTATGTGTGGACAAACACTCAATATTCTGTCAGTTTGAGGGATGCGGCTTATATACAGGTATGCCTTATAGTCCAGTGTTTACGGTATAAAAGTGACCGAAACAAAGTCCTTTTGTGTTCCCAAGTCATAAATACTCATATTTATATCTTCAGAGCAGTCTTGAGGGCAAAGTTCGCAATAACCAAAACAAACAAAAGGCAAAAAATGGACCCAAAAACCCCCCAAAACCACTGAAAGAAATTCACAACGACGGTTGACTGAAACAGGAAATCTATACATAAACAATATAAAACAAACATACAAAAGATGCACACAGAAAAAACAACCACCAAAGAAACAAAAAACAAAACATGAGCGAAGGAATAGATCGGGAGAAGAAACTCGAGCTCTCTTGATGTATGTACTGTAGGTGTGCGTGCGTGTGTGTGTGCGTGTGCATACATGCATGCACTGTGTCTATGTTGTATGAATGAGTGCAGGTTTGAGACAATCTTTAACTTTAAAGTTTGAGAAAACAAGAATAAGAGAGAGAGAGAGAGAGAGAGAGAGAGAGAGAGAGAGAATGTTGATGCTTTATTCAACAGATTGTATCATGTATTGTGTTCTTGGGTGGGGTGAGTGGTGGTGATGATGACGACGACGACGACGAAGAAGAATAGGGTGTGTGTGTGTGCGTGCGTGTGTGTGTGCATGCATCTGTGTGTGTGTATGTGTGTTGGAGGGGGGGGGGGGGGGTATGTGTATGCGTATTTGCATGTGTGAGCGATTATTTGTTTTGTTGAATTTCTTGCTTTTAATGTTTTTTGTGTTAAGCGCATAGAGCTCCACATTTGGTGGAGGAGTGCGCTATATAAATGATTCACTATTATTATTATTAATAAGAATGCTTTCCATCAGCAAAACTAAAAAAGAGACGTGTACACACGGACACCTACCTTCGACAGACGTTTCCTGATGGCCCGGACAGACGCCACAACCGACGCTTCCACTGTGGGCTCCACCAGAGGGCGCTCGCCCAAAAGCCGCTCTCTCTCCTCAGGGTCCGACGGGAGTGACGGCCCCTGGTCCTCCCCGAGACGAAACGCTTCTCTGCGGATTTCTCGGTTCACCTCCTGTTCTTTCTGTTTGGTGGCACTGACTTTGGAGGGTGCGGCTGTTCCTTCGGATTTGCCCATCGTTTTCTCTTGGATTTGCCTAGGGACAAATTTGGGCGGGGGGCCTTTGGGTTTGTACTGTTTGACAACGACGGGACCTTTACTACCTGGAACTGCGGCAGGTAGTTTGGAAGTTAACGTGGAAACTACCATGCTTGGAGCGTTACGAGAAGAAACGCTCTGTGCTGTCGTGGTACGTTTGAAACCGTCTTCACGGAGTGTTGCGTCCGTGACCGCTGGCGGAACATACGAGTTATCTTCCCTTGCCTCATCCTGCCCCTTCACCTCTCCATCCTTCGGAGGCAGTCGGGCATCGTATCCCGGGGGGAAGCTAGCGTTGGCGGACGGCACCCAGGCAAAGCCGTAATCGTTTCTGGTGAAGTGCGGCGTCCTGTGATACCTGGCATGGAAACTGACACCGGGCACGGGCGGGGGAGGAAGTAGGAACGTCACATTCTCTGTCGCTGCGTCAGTCCTCTCACTTTCTTGGCTCTGCTCGTTCGAACGCGCCGCGTCACGGCTTGGAGAGACAGTGTTCGGCTCGTGGGAGAAGAATCTGTTCCCTTCTTTTTCATGTGCACCGTGGCTAGCAGGAACCTGACGAAAGTTGGATGGGAAGTTGGAAGCGGTTGTGTTACGCAGGTGCGATGCTTGTGACAATGTGGGTGGTGGTGGGTGTGTTGGAGGTGGTGGTGGTGGTGGTGGGGTGAACGGATGAAGGTGGAGGAGGAGGAGGAGGAAGAGCCAGAGTTTGTTGAGGCGTTGTCAAACTCGGAGAACCATCGTTAGAAGTCGCGGGCAGTTTGGTGGACGTCTGAGCAGCGTTGGTGGACTTGGATTCCATTTCTGTAAGAGTAGTAAACAAACAAACAAAATAATAAGAGTAGCCAGACTCGTGTGTGGTCAACAAGGGATTGAAATTTGTGAAGTTGTGAACGCCGTGGCCGGTTGGTTAGAGTAGCCACTCGTAATCCAACAGGTTTGCGGGTGCGGTGGGTTCGAACCCGGCTGGTCACGGTGTTGTATCCTTGGGAAAGATACTTTACTCCTATTTCCTGGTCCTTCGGATGAGACCTAAAACCGAGGTCCCGTGTGCGAATGCACGCACAAGATCTTGCACGCACGTTAAAGCCCATTCCACTATTCGGTAGGAGTAGTCCGTGTGTGCCGGTGGAATGGATGACACGAACTCACAAAGCATGCATCCTGTGCGCCAATAGCAGTCTAAACGAAGACTTTGGGCGTGGGACAGGATAAACATCCCTAATTAGAAGAAGAAGAACTTGCAAGCTTAAACGCATAGATCTAGATGTTCATACTTATGTACTTGTGCATTAAGCATTAAAATTTATGAAGCTGTGAAGCACCAATAATTGTTACAAGCATGCATAAGGTTAAAGTGACTTACCCAGTTTCCTGACTTTGGCGGCAATGACTTTTCGGCGATCCTGAAGCTTCTCTCGTGTCTCTTTCACCGTTTCATATTCTGGAGCGTAGCAGATGTGCAGACTGCCTCCAAAAAAGGAGTAGTCATCCAGCTTCTTCTTGGCAAACCTGGTTTGAAAAAGAGAGAGAGATGAGTAAGTGTGTGTGTGCAGGGGTGCAACTACACAAAATAAAAAACCCTGAAAGGTCGGGGTCCAGGGGTAACGTCCCCCTGCAGCTGAAGATAAAAATGATTTATGAAGGTATTTTAGTTTGCTTTTTCCACAATTTATACAAATGCTTATTTTATTAATGTTTAAAGTGTTTGAAAAATACAGTAGACACACAAAGATCTTGTTTGGCAAATTTAAACCAAAAAATTCCTTTTCTGGTAAAATTCAAAAACAGGAAATCCTTGTATACGAGGATAAGTTGCACCCATGTGTGTGTGTGTGACTCTGTGAGTCTGTATGTGTTGTGTGTGTGTGAATATGAAAGAGAACGAAGAGAGTGTGTATGTGTGTGGTATAATAATATGTGTGCGAGTGCATCATTCAATCTATATTTATATATGTGTGATATGTATTCTTTGATGAGCCAATTGCTCGCATGTGTACAACTATGAGTCATAGTATGACACTGACAGTGGATGCTAGTTTATGAATGCCAGAGGGATGAGAGAGAGACTCAGAGAGAGAGAGAGAGAGAGAGAGAGAGAGAGAGAGAGAGAGAGAAAAGAGAAAGATAAAAAAAAAATAGAGGTTAAGACTAGTATTGTAGTAAGACAAAGACAGAGAGAGACAGGGAGAAATGAACAAAGACACACAGGCACAGACATTGCACAGAAAGCGAGAATTCTCAGCAACAGCATGACCCACTCAAACACTCCTCCAAACCTGGCAGACTGGATTTTCTGGAACTTGGCTAGGTAGACCTCTGTGAACTTGTCTGCGGGATACTCGTCCATGGCGTGCAGTTCCTGGATGGCGCCGTAGGCCCCCAGCAGCTTTCCCAGCTGATCCTTGGCCCCCACCGCAGGCACGTTCTGAACCAGCAGGTACCGCGACTCTTGGTGGACTGCGTACACCTGTGGATGAAACCAAATACAGTAGAACCTCCCGTATAAGACTCCCTCCCACATAAGACCTACTTCTCAGAAACATTGCCCTTCATTGTAAGTACAGTGGATCCTCCCTTATAAGACTCCCTCCCACATAAGACCTACTTCTCTGAGTCATTGCCCTTCATTGTAAGTACAGTGGAACCTCCCTTATAAGATATCCCATTATAAGACTCCCTCCCACATAAGACCTACTTCTCTGAGTCATTGCCCTTCATTGTAAGTACAGTGAAACCTCCCTTATAAGACTCCCTCCCATATAAGACTTACTTTGCAGAGACATTGCCCATCTTTGTAAGTATTAAAATTACCTCCCTTATAGACCCCTCCCCTATAAGACCTGATTTTGGATGATTTTTGAAGGTCTTATAAGGGAGGTTTCACTGTATTAAAATGATCTCCCTTATAAGACCCCTCCATTATAAGACCTCATTTTGGATGATTTTTGGAGGTCTTATAAGGGAGGTTCCACTGTATAAATGTGTATGCCTGTACATGTATGTGTGTATGTACACATGTTTTCTGTGATATACATGTGCGTGTGCATGCACATGTATACACGTGTGTGTGTGCGTCTTCTTCTTCAGTGGTGGTGACCAACTTCTTTATACAGAAGTAATTGTACACACTTTAGTTTAGGGGGTGACCATAGATAGAAAAAGAAGCGGAAGAGAGAAAAGGGTACACACAAAATACAGTTTACACTATTATATTTACTTGGGTTCAACTTCAATATAATGGGAAAAATCAGGTGTAACAACAAAAGACAAAAACTAGTTCCGGGCTGGGAAAGGGAAAACTACGCTGCCGGCAGCTACTAATTTTCAAGTTCAACCACAGCAAGCTGGGAACTAGCCGACCCTAGATATTCCATTATAAAGGTGTATATTAGGTACTTTATAGTCACAGAGGCGTCTCTGTGAAATTCGGGTTGATCCCACCTGGAGAGCGCGTCGCAGCCAGAGGCGCGCCACCCCCTTTTTTTTTTTGGCATGCGATTTTTGTGTGATAGATTAGGAAGGAAGGGGGGGGTACATTTTGACCAAATGACAACTTTTTTAGTTGCCACTGGGATTAGCGTGTGCTAAGTGCATGGGCACACAGGACCTTGATTTATCGTCTCATCTGAAAGACTCAAGTGTATGTGTGCATTTTTTTCAGGGTTTTTTTCCTGAGGGTGCCAGAATGATCAACTGAGTGATCATGGGCCCCAATGAGAACGCATACATGTATGTGTGTAGATAATGGGGTGTATGTAGGTACAGGTGTGTGTGTGTGTGTTACTGTCAACTGTGTTAGTTTTACTGGCTAATGTTAAGATCAGCTCCCTCCGCTGTTCCAGGGTGAAGTTGGCCAATCAGCTCCCTCCGATTTACCTTTTCCGTTAAGCTGATTGGCCAACTTCACCCTGGAACAGCGGAGGGAGCTGATCTTAACATTTGCCATTTTCTTGTTCAGTTCTGCCACCTTCATTCAATCAAATTTAGGAACGACGGAATTAGGTCAAACCGCAGCGATTTTTCCTGTCAAAATCCCGAACCCCGATTTTGGCCATGTGCCAAACGGTCACTTCCTTTGCTTGTTTTTATTGATGGTTATTCTTGGCGCTGACCATCCGAGTTGTTTTCTTTCGGGAAGCAGACACCTACCCGGTCATTCGGGAACGATCTTTTTTTACGCGAAGACGGCCGATCGCGAGACAATTTGTTTACCATTTCTGAACGGTAACTACTTGCTTTTTTTAAACAAATACTTAGTTACATTTAATTATTTTTCTACAAGTTCACCAAATTTGGTGCATCTAGAATGAATCTCAATGGTGCTCAAGGTCTCCACAAGTCGGGAGGTGTTACGTCGAAGCCTGTCCGACATGTTGTTTTCTGCCATATTCATGTTCATGTTGATGTTGCGATCTTGTGAGTCGCACAAAAAGCTTAGGCCTAATCTGTCTAATGTTTGGGGTTGATGTTGCCCCTTTGAATAAGCTTTATTTTGGTACCAATGTTTTGTTTATTGGTAAAAAATAAATAAGTTATGGCTGTTTGATTCATCCAAACCTTGATACGGTAACCTTGATCAACTTTTTCTTATATATACTATAGCTCATGTAAAAAAAAAGCTATCATTTTAAAACGTCGTAACTTTCTCAATTTTAATTTGGGTATCATTTTAAAGGTCTTGTCGGGCTCTTTCCAATGACATAAATTTCATTAGGATTTGACAAAAAGTAAATATTTTTAAAATTGTATAACCACCCTATAGACAAATTTATCAAATCCACCATCCATTTCCTGTACCTTCACAGAAGTCTTCTTTCTGCCATCTCGATATGCCGGCCGCGTGGTGCATACTTCTCGTTTGATATGGTGCTTGGGAATATCTGGTTCCATTGAAAGTAGAAAAAGATGATTGGTATTTCAGAAAAACACAGACAAGTTAGTGTCAAATACTTTCGTTTCTGGACAGCGTGTCTGTAAACGACAAGGGGAGAGCAATGCAACTGAACAAAGGCGGATAACTCTGATAACCTCAAATAAATCTCAGCCGAAGCTACGAAAGTGTTTGGACAAAACAAACATTGCAAACGCGCGCACAAAGTGTTGCCATAGCCAAGCTCAATCCAGTGCGTTGCGATACGTTTTCACGTCATTTGAAAATCAAGTCCACATGCTGAGAAGATCGGGAAGAAAGCTGTTCCAACATGTTTTTAGTGGGACTGACGGGGGGGATTGCTACAGGAAAGAGCACTGCGTCCAACATGTTCAGAATACTGGGCACTCCAGTCATAGACGCTGATAAAATAGCAAGAGACGGTAGGTTGTGTTTTTTTGTGTGTTTTTCAGCAGACCTTCCTTCTTTCCTTCCGTTTGAGTGACCACAGTCACATTTGACTATTTTGTCACTTAAAACAGGGGGATCTGCGGAAGAACTTAAAAGTCAAGAAGAAATTTAACCTAACCTATATGTGACCCAGCCAATCAGGGCCCGTTCAGCAGACACCCGACATGATGCTTCGTCTAGCACTGCAGGAACACCCTGAACTACAGGAGGGGAGGGGGGGAGGGGGCTGTTTGCTGGAGATTTAGTTTGACTTGGAGACCGCTGACACAAAGGTGCCGATGGCCCTGGCCTGCACAGCTTCTTGGGGCAGATCGTTCCATTCCCGGATGGTGCATGGGAGGAAGATCTGGCTTTTCTGTAAGTCTGAGTTCTGCAGAGAGTCACAGAGTGGGACCTCATCCATTTAGTTTCTTCTTCCTGTTCGTGTAGACTTCCAACCGCATCACGATGAAGACTACTGCACTTCTTACACAGTGCTCAGATGTTTTTTTTCTTTTAGTTTTATTATAAAAGTTTTAACTTGATCTTTTTTATGAGAAAGGCAGAGACTGCAGTTATGAGCCCATAAAGGCATCCCTCAGACTACAGCACTTGGCCGGTTGGTTAGAGTAGCCGCTCGTAACCCAACCGGTTTGCGAGTGTGCTGGTTCAAACCCAGCTGGTCTCGGTGTTGTATTCTTTGGAAAGATACATTACTCCTATTTCCTGGTTCTTCAGGTGAGACCTAAAACCGAAGTCCCGTGTGCGAACGCACGCGCAAGATCTTGCGCGCACGTTAAAGCCCATTCCACTATTTTATTCGGTGCGAGTAGTCCGTGTGTGCTGGTAGAATGGATGACACGAACTCACAAAGCATGCATCCTGTGTGCCAATAGCAGTCTAAACAAAGACTTTGGGTGTGGGGCAGGATAAACATCCCCAATTGGAAGAAGAAAGTATGCATAAAATGTATTAAAAAGTGGGAATATATATATATATGATGGGGTGGTAAGGGATTGGGATAAGGAGGAGTTGATGAGGGATAAGGATTGGAGGGTGAAGATGGACACACCACACAGACCAGGAACATATATATATGCGCATCACAAGTCGCTGGTAGGCTATAGACTTGCCTATCTACTCTACTTGTCAACTGGCGCGACAAGCGGCGGTCAAATTTGAATTATATTGGTCAGTGGTTTGGAAGAAGGCATGTGACCTGTTCGATTTGAATTTGAATAAGATCTTGTGACTACAAAGGAGACTACGTAATTGTGTTGTCTGCTGACACGGTAACAATAGGTGTCAAAACTAGTGAATTGCAATCGAGCCGTCTGTCGGCAGATTGAACCGTCTGCTTTGAACAATCCTGTGACCAGTAAGCTGGGCTATGAATAATTAGTGACGAGTGGACTATGGTGTCACTCGGTCACATATAATGTCAAAAAATGCAATGTCATGACACGGGAGCCGCTGTAGCTCAGTTGGTAAGTCCGAGTCGCTAGCTGGTAATTTTGCAAGTGCGCAGGTTCGAACTCAGCTCGGTTCACAGTGGTGTGTCCTTGGGAAAGGCACTTTACTCCTGATTTCCTCACTCCACCCAGGTGTAAATGGTTACCTGACGTCAGTTAGGTAAAAGTCCTTCGGATAAGACTTTTCAAAAAACGAGGTCCCGTGTGCGAACGCATGCACAAGATCTTGCGCGCACGTTAAAGCCCATCCCACCATTCGGTACGAGTAGCCCGTGTGTGCCGGTGGGATGGATGACATGAATTCACATAGCATGTATTTCCTGTGCGCTATTATTTGTATTAATGGTCTGAATGAAGACTGGTGAGCGCGGGGCAAGATAAACATCCCCAACTGGAAGAAGAAGAAGAAGAAAAAGAAGAAGACCCCTACGCCGCGGGAGATGTCGGCGACGGGCTGCCCGCTGGGTGGTGAATAGGCATCGCCAGACATCCAGCGTGGAAGATATACACCCAGGGCTCCCAAGGACCCCCATTTGGGGGTCTATAAAGTACTAACATTCTAAAGGACCTTCTAATTTAGTCTAAAAGTAAAAGAATGTGCAGGGGATCCCAGGGATGCACTAGAAAAATTCTTTTCAGCATTCGCAATGCCACTTGGGACCCTCTATCCCGCCTCTAGGACCCTCTATGCTGTAAGTGAAGGAGTCCCTGGGACCCCTTGTTTTGTGGGACGATTGGGAGCCCTGATACCTAGAGCTACACTGGACTCCACTCACCGACAGGAGGCGGGCATCTAGACTGTCCACCTTTTTCAAGTTTCAATGGTTGGACGTCTCCATCAACACCCCCTACAGCCCATCTCTCAACACATCAAACAAGACACTTTAGACAGTCACATGAGTCAACTTACCTCCTTCCCTCCTGCAGGACAAGTTATAGAAAGTCCCCCCCCCCCCCCCCCCCCCCCCCCCCCCCCCCCCCCCCCGGACCATCAGAGATTTGAACCCCCCCCCCCCCCCCGAGGCAGTAACGTAAGCCTTACTGGAGGGCTTCAAATCTCGGATAACATACTTGTGGCGGTACCATAGCCGATGAGGTTTAACCGAGGCGTGGTCACCGCTACAGCTATCTGTATTAATTTAAAAAATCGGGACTTTACTGGTTTCGTACTGCCTCCGGGCATTGCCTCCAGTATTGTTCCCACCATATTTGTATTTACAAATGTCCCATATGTGTCTGATTCAAACCAAGAGGACGTAAAACTCCATTTTCTCTCTTCAAATCTCGGATCTAAGAAACAACATCCCCCTCCCCCTTTAACATACCCTACCCATCCCATCCTACCCACCCCCCAATCCAAACCCTCCCTCCACACACACACCCATCCTGTGCCCATCACCTCCCACTGCCCCCATTCCCCTGCTTCCCCCCTATAAATTCCCTTCCATATCAACGCCAATCATCTGGGCGGCTATGTTTTTATCTGGTTTCTGCCTGACCGAAGTCCCCATGTTTTGCACTGGTGGTCAACAGAACTATCAAAGTGATGATGGTGATTGAGGAAAGAAAGAAGGTTTTGTTATTTTTACCTGATTTGTGATCAGTATTCATATATGTGACCCAGCACCACAAAAGGGACATTAAGTGTGAAGCTGACCATTCTGAGAAAATTATGCATGTGAAAACTTCAGACAATTCAGAATTCTCTTTCTAATAATACAAGAACCATTCTTGTATCTTTTTTCATTCCACAGTTATGAGCATTTAAAGTTAGTAAGGTGAGTGTCGGCCATTTTTAGAAAATACAGCCTAAATACTAGCCTAGCTGAAGAAAATGCATTGACCTACTCGTTTTAAAGCACTTATAAGACCACTTAGAGACCATGTTAAAGATTAACCTTTATAGATATGAAAGATAAGACGTTAGAGAACAAGAAATTACCCATAACTCAAAATTGACCCCAAAATTAGATTTTTGACTTTCGAAGCCTGTTGTTAGAAACTAGCCCAGCGACTTAATGTCCCTTTCGTGGTGCTGGATCACACATCACCCCATTGCATTTGGCCTTAACCCTTTCACTGCCAGCCATTTTTTCAGCCAAAAGATACCATTAAACTTAACTGGGTAGAGAAAGAAATCATCTGCAATACAGTGGAGCCTCTCTTATAAGACCTTCAAAAATCATCCAAAATGAGGTCTTATGAGGGAGGTAATTTTAATACTTACAAAGAAAGGCAATGTCTCGGACAAGTAGGTCTTATATGGGAGGGAGTCTTATAATGGGAAGTCTTATAAGGGAGGTTCCACTGTATTGAGAATTCCTCTGTGACATGTATAACATTAGGCCTATCCTTACTTCCCGAAATTAAGAAAATAGGGTCTTCGGATAACAGGCCCTGATTTTACGCCTTTTAGTGACATGGGTGTCAAACCATTGTGGTGCATAAATGCGACATTGGCGTTGAAAGGGTTAATTGATGACAATTTTCTTCGCGGTGGTGTTCAGTGGTGCAGCCGGGGAAGCCGGCCTGGAGGAAGATCCGGGAGCAGTTTGGGGAGGAGGTGTTCCTGGAGGACGGGCAGCTGGACCGGGCCAGGATGGGGGACCTGGTGTTCACCGACCCCGACAAGCGACGGCAGCTCAACGCCATCACCCACCCCGAAATACGCAGCGCCATGTGCTGGCACATCTTCTGGTGCTTTGTCAAGGGTAGGTCCACTCTTCCTTCATTCAAGTCCCAACGAAAAACCCGTTTCTTCAGGAAAGCTTTCGCTCTGTAAAGTCTATGATCCTTTCCCCACTCTTGTCTTCCAGCTCATTGACGTTGAGTATGAGGTTAACGCGTGTGTGTATGGGGTGGGGGTGGGGGGGAGTAGGGTGGGGATGGGGAGGGTGGCTGGTTGGAGGGATGGTTGGGATGGGTTGGGGGGGTTGAGGGTGGGTGGGTGTTAGTGTGTTGTGTTATGATTATATGCAATGCATTCTCTAATGTATTCATTTTCATACAGATGTATGGTGAGGATACGTGAACCAGTCTGTTAGAAATGTTTGTACGAATGGTGAGTGAAAAGCGCATTGAGTTGCTTTGCAAGATTATGCGCTATATAAGCATTATTAATATTATTTATTATTCTTCGATCGCTCAGACAGGAGCGCAAATGCGTCCTGCTGCCATTATGCACCCTAAGAATTAGTTAGGCCCAGCATGTTCGTCTTCGGCTGCAGAAAATCTTTGAAAGGATTTATAGAAGGAAAAAAAAAGGCCGGAAAATGGACCAGTAAGGCAGAAAGATAGTTGTAGATGACAGTAACTTAAGCGATTGAAGGGAAAAGGCAGAGTCAAAGAGAGTGACAGAGTAGAGGGAGTTATAAGCACAGAACTTCCAGAAAGTGGGGGAACTATTTGTACAAAAGACCCCCTCCCCCCCCCCCCCCCCCCCCCCCCCACACATCTTCTGGTGCTGTATTAAGGGTAGGTTGAAATACCACATGTTGAAATACACAGCTCTATGGCACATCTTCTGGTGTTTTATCATGGGGAGGTTGAATGAATACACACATCTTTTGGTGCTGTATTAAGGATAGGTTGAAATACACACATCTTCTGGTGCTGTATTAAGGGTAGGTTGAAATACACACATCTTCTGGTGCTGTATTAAGGGTAGGTTGAAATACACACATCTTCTGGTGCTGTATTAAGGGTAGGTTGAAATACACACATCTTCTGGTGCTGTATTAAGGGTAGGTTGAAATACACACATCTTCTGGTGCTGTATTAAGGGTAGGTTGAAATACACACATCTTCTGGTGCTGTATTAAGGGTAGGTTGAAATACACACATCTTCTGGTGCTGTATTAAGGGTAGGTTGAAATACACACATCTTTTGGTGCTGTATTAAGGGTAGGTTGAAATACACACATCTTCTGGTGCTGTATTAAGGGTAGGTTGAAATACACACATCTTTTGGTGCTGTATTAAGGGTAGGTTGAAATACACACATCTTTTGGTGCTGTATTAAGGGTAGGTTGAAATACACACATCTTTTGGTGCTGTATTAAGGGTAGGTTGAAATACACACATCTTTTGGTGCTGTATTAAGGGTAGGTTGAAATACACACATCTTTTGGTGCTGTATTAAGGGTAGGTTGAAATACACACATCTTTTGGTGCTGTATTAAGGGTAGGTTGAAATACACACATCTTCTGGTGCTGTATTAAGGGTAGGTTGAAATACACACATCTTGTGGTGCTGTATTAAGGGTAGGTTGAAATACACACATCTTTTGGTGCTGTATTAAGGGTAGGTTGAAATACACACATCTCCTGGTGCTGTATTAAGGGTAGGTTGAAATACACACATCTTTTGGTGCTGTATTAAGGGTAGGTTGAAATACACACATCTTTTGGTGCTGTATTAAGGGTAGGTTGAAATACACACATCTTTTGGTGCTGTATTAAGGGTAGGTTGAAATACACACATCTTTTGGTGCTGTATTAAGGGTAGGTTGAAATACACACATCTTTTGGTGCTGTATTAAGGGTAGGTTGAAATACACACATCTTTTGGTGCTGTATTAAGGGTAGGTTGAAATACACACATCTTTTGGTGCTTTATCAAGGGTAGGTTGAAGAATCTGTTTTCTTTCGCTTCTATTCTTGTTTGTAAATCTTAATAGAACTGATTCCACTGAGTGAACAATAATAGATTTCAGCTCTTGTTGTGTCTAATACTAATAGACTTGTTGAATTTGAAAATGACATTTTCAGATTGTATTTTTATAATGATAGATATTGATCACTGTGAGTGACTTGAGCATACATGTGTGTGTTGCACGCATGCATTATGCGTGGGTGACTGTGTGTGTGTTTGAAATGATTCCAGGTTATCAATTTGTGGTGCTGGACCTTCCCTTGTTGTTTGAGACACGGAGCATGACTTCATTTGTCAGTTACATCGTTGTTGTGTCCTGGTGAGCTGTTTTTTTTTAAAAAAAGTTCTTGTGTACCCGTGTACCATTTATGAGGCCCAAAAAAGAAAAATGTTGTGGTTACGGTATCCCGACCTACCCTGTTTTTTTTCGGCCGACCCTATGATTTTTTGTTTGGCCTTGTCAAAAAAAACAAAAAAGAGAGAGAAAGACAGAGAGAGACAGAGAGAGAGAGAGAGAGAGAGAGAGAGAGAGAGAGAGAGAGACGCACGCAAGTTCAATCGGGGAATGCCCATCAGGGGACATAACTCTAACGCGCTGAACGTCCATGTGTCGTTGCAAAATGGCGTCATTTGCCATTTCAATGGAGCCATGCGCTCATATTTCTAAAAATACGAGGGTGATTAGCACTTTCAAAGCATCTTACACGCTCATGGATGTTTTCCGGGACATTCATCCGGATGTAGGAAAGGAAAACATTATCACTTGCCGAGGTGGTTCAAACTAGACTTTTCAACACCACTCGGCAATCTCAACACACACACACACACACACACACAAAAATAAAGTTAGGGCCTACCTACCTACCCTATTTTGGGGGGGCCTATGTTACCTTAACCGTAACTGTAGTGTTTTTTGGCCTGATCCAATTTTTCGTGTTCAAAACTCTCCTTCAGAACAATGGTTTTAGACTGTTTTTCCTGTGGACATTTATCGTTCAATTTTTCCTACTCGAAGTTTTCTTTCGTCACAGCACTTTGAAATTGCTTTCCTGTATAGATTTCTCATCCAATGTTTCATTTTGAAAACTTTTCCATGATTCTGGCACATTGTCTTGGGATTGTCCTCTTGTGTACATTTATGATCCAACGGTTCTTTTCTTTTTGTTGTTTTTCTTGTTAAGCCTCCTTCGGGACAATGTTTTGAGATACCGTAATTTTCGGACTGTAACTGTATAAGGCGATACTTTTTTCTCCAATTTCGACCTATGCGCCTAATAAACGAGGGCGCCCTATTAGTGAACAAAATTGTGAGAAGAGAGGCAACGATTGCCGTGCTCAGAACAGTCTACTGTGCGTCACCACATCGAAAGTGGTAACGAGTCACCGATACGACAAATACTCTCATTAAAATGCTTCAAAATCCCTATTATTGTCTGAGATACCGTCCAACAGATGCCGTAACCCTTCATTGGATGTAAAAAGCATCGTTGTAGAGCTTAAGATGCCATAATTCTACCAGTTTTCGCGGAAATATAATCCAAACGCAACAACCGGAAGTCGCAAAAACGGAAGTTCGATTATTTGAGAAGGGAGCTAACTCTCGTTTATGACAGCAGTAATGGTGGTCGGTAAGCGTTTACAGGACGCGTACGGGCTTCAAACTTCGACTTTCTTTCGACACCTTAGAGCCATAGCGGACTATCTCCAGATAGTTCATTGACTTATTATTGAACATACTGCCAAAACTAATAACTTGTATGGACAAAAGGCAGAAGAAATATGAGTAGTATAATCCATATTTTATATTATTTTTAGTGTTTTTAGTAACAGTTATTGGTTTTCGCAAATAAAGTTCAATAATATGTTAATGGGACCATCTGGAGATAGTCCGTTTTGGCTCTCATGCATCGCTAAATTTGCGAGGTGCGAAAACGAGGCCGTCTTTTACTTTAATTTTTTTTCAGATTTTCTTTGAAAAATTGCGCTATTCGCCTTATACACAGCAGCGCCTAATGATCCGAAAAATACGGTACAGTGGAACCTCCCTTATAAGACCTTCAAAAATCATCCAAAATGAGGTCTTATAAGGGAGGGGTCTTATAAGACTATTAAGAGAAGTATTTTTAATAGTTACAAAGAAGGGCAATGTCTCAGAGAGGTAAGTCTTATGTGGGAGGGAGTCTTATAATGGGAGGTCTTATAAGGGAGGTTCTACTGTACCTTCTTTCTTTCTTTCAGCACAGAGAGTCAGCAGCTCCAGAGGCTGATGGCCAGGAACCAGTACTCCCGAGGCGAGGCGGAGCGGCGCATCGACTCCCAGATGCCCCTGACGGAGAAGCGCCGCCTGGCGTCCTGCGTGGTGGACAACAGCGGCACCCAGGAGATGACGGAGAAGCAGGTGGCAGACCTGCACAGGAAGTTCCGGCGCTCCAGCGCCCACTGGCCCATGAGGATCCTGGGGCTGGTCAGCCTGACCTTTGTCCTGTGGGTGGGGATGAAGGTGGTGGGGCTGTTCCTGTGACCGGGGGAGAGATTGAAATCTGGGAACATTTCCTCTGTTTATCTGGGATGAAAGGGGTGGGGGGTGTTTATGTGTCGGGAGATATTGAAATGTGACTGTTTATTGGGATGAAAGGGGTGGGGTTTTTTTTGTTATGGGAGAGATTGAAATGCGACTGTTTACTGGGATTAAATTGGTGGGGGGTCTTCTTGTTATGGGAGAGCTTAAAATGGGAAAATGTCCTCTGTGGATAGCATCAAAGGGGTGGGGGGGTATTCCTGTGATGGGGGAGATTGAAATGTGAACATTTCCTCCGCTTATTGGGATGAAAGGGGTCTTTTCGTTATGGGAGAGATTGAGATGTGAACAGTTCCTCTATTGATTGGGATGAAAGGGGTGGGGGATGTTCCTGTGACGGGATCGGGATGAAAGGGGTGGGGGGTCTGTTTTGTTATGGGAGAGATTGAACTGTGACTGTTTATTGGGATGAAAGGGGTAGGTGTGTTCCTGTGACTGGGGGAGATTGAAATGGGAACATTTCCTCTGTTTATTGGGATGAAAGGGGTGGGGGTTTTCCTGTGATGGGGGAGATTAAAATGGGAACATTTCCTCTGTTTATTTGGGATGAAAGGGGTGGGGGTTTTCCTGTGATGGGGGGGATTAAAATTGGGGAACATTTCCTCTGTGGAACGGGATGAAAGGGGTTAGGGTTAGGGGTGGGGGGTGTTCCTGTGATGGGAGAGATTGAAATCGGAGAACATTTCCTCTGTGGATCAGGATGAAAGGGGTGGGGGGTGTTCCTGTGATGGGAGAGATTGAAATCGGAGAACATTTCCTCTGTTTATTGGGATTAAATTGGTGTGTGTGTGTGTGTGGG
The DNA here is from genome assembly GCA_017654935.2 of Phymorhynchus buccinoides. Classification (NCBI taxonomy): domain Eukaryota; kingdom Metazoa; phylum Mollusca; class Gastropoda; order Neogastropoda; family Raphitomidae; genus Phymorhynchus; species Phymorhynchus buccinoides. The sequence continues at coordinate 4,263,286 of CM065683.1, forward strand.
GGGGGTCTTTTTGTTATGGGAGAGATTGAAATGGGAACATTTCCTCCGTTTAGGGGGTCTTTTTATTATAGGAGAGATTGAAATGGGAACATTTCCTACGTTTAGGGGGTCTTTTTGTTATAGGAGAGATTGAAATGGGAACATTTCCTACGTTTAGGGGGTCTTTTTGTTATGGGAGAGATTGAAATGGGAACATTTCCTACATTTATTGGGATGAAAGGGGGGGGGGGGGGGGGGGGGGGGGGGGGGGGGGGAGGGAATAGAGATAAAAATGATGGAGGTCTTTGTGTGACTGTAGAGGAACAAAATTGTGAGTTTCCTGCTCCGTTTGTTTAATGCATGGGTGCTCCTGCTTTCAGGATGTCCTGAAGTTCAGGATTTTTTGTCCAGGATGTCCTGAAGTTCAGGATTTTTTTTATTGCCTGGAGCCGGCGTCGCTGGATTATGAGAATTTGAGAAGATGCATTTTGCTGGTTATAGAGGTCATGAAGTTTAACCAGAAGTGAAAGTGCAACGAGAGGCTGTCAGTTACATTGGAAACTGTTGTTTCCCTTCAGCTTCCAGGGGGGAATTGCCCCCCGGAACCCCCAGGAGGGGCGCTGTCTCTGCGCTCCGCCGGGGCCTGGGTGGCCCCTGGACCCCTGCCTTGCAGGATTTTTGAAATTTCCCAGGAGCACCCATGTTAATGGGAATGTATGCATGGGTGAAGTGTGCAGACGTGAACTTTTCTGTAACTTTTCGTTTAAATTGCGTGTGTGTGTGTTGTGTGTGTTACTGCATGCATGTTTGTGTCTGCGCTTGCATACATGTGTTATGCGTAGTTTCTTAAGTGAACCCGATTTTGTTTCTGTGGATCGAGTGGAAACTTGTGCCAGCCTTTGTGTGACTAAAGACGGGGAAAGAGAGTACCCACCCAGGGCTCCCAGGGACCCCCATTTGGGGGTCTATGAAGTACTACAATTCTGATGGACCCTCTAAAAGAATGTTCAGGGGGTCGCATGGATGCACTAGAAAATTTTTTTAGCATTGGCTATGCCACTGGGACCCTCTATCCCGCCTTTAGGACCCTCTATGTTGTAAGTGAAGGAGTCCATGGGAGCCCTGCCACCCATTCTTTTCTCTTGTATCGTGTGAGGCGTTGATCGATGTCCATACACACGCGTGCTCATATATCTACAGAACATATCTCGATGTCTTTGTTAAGATGGAATATTTATAAAGTAATTTGTCAACAATTCGCGAGTCCCGCAAAAAAAGAATGGAAAAGCATCTTTGGAAGATCATTATTATATCAAAATGTACTTTGGATTTTTTTTTTCTTGTTTGGATATTTTCAATGTTATTTTCTGATTGATTTTATAGGCCCAAGTGAAATGGATGGGAGGTGTGTGTGTGTGTGTTTCCTTTAAAAAAAAAGAAGCTCAGTTTGAAAATCAAAAAGCATAATAGTTCTTGTGTTGTACTTTTATATAATGTCCCAGGGTTTATTAATATGAGTCTTAAAACAAATTTTTGTGGGGTAGTTTTTGTAATTATTATAATATATTTGAATTTATGTTATTGACACATGTTTATTTTATTATGTGGCCTTTTTATTTTCTAAGCTGCAGTGAATAAGCAATAATAATGTTGTCATTTTGCCAGGATAGTGTGCAAAATATTGCAAATGACCCTTTTTTTGAATATCGTCGGTGAAATTCAAAAACCTTGTATCTCAATTTTGGTAGTTTTGAGAAAAATGAAAAAAAAAACTGAAAAAATTAGCCGCGTTTACTATGATGAATCTGTTGTTCGAGACATTGCGAGTTTAGTCCTGTATTTTGTTGAAATTACTTTTTTTTCTTCTTTTTTTAGACTTCAAAAGAACGAAGATACGAGGTTTTTGTCCTTAACTAGATCTGAATTTGGGACTTACGAGGTTATTTTCTATTTACACTGATTTACCCCAGATAGAAAGTCGTTAGAGTTACGAGCTTTTGGTGGAAGGTGGCGGGAAAAATTAGAGACCTGACTATGTATCTAACTCAACCCCCCAAAACAATCGAGATACAAGGTTTTCTGAATTTCACTGACGATATGTTAATTTTCAATGTTTCATATTGTTTTGGGTTCTGGTTTGAAAGAAGTTTCAGAGCTTGTTTGGCTTATTGTTAAATTCTGCTTTGAAGACCCCCCACGTCACGTGTCACATTCCCTCTTATGCTTGGAAGATTTCTTAAGATTTCTTACCAGCTATAAGAGGAAAACCATAATTTTCACACGTGACGTGGTGGGTCTTTAAATCATGAAAGCATCCCCCTGGAAATGGATCAGGCATGATGCAGGACTTTATTAACGACATTCCAATCGGTTGGACTATGCACAACAGTTGTCGCTGCTGTTTGTGTGATGCGCAAATGACTTCTTTTTATATATTTTTTAAAGCCTCCTGCCTACTTGAGGAGCTGTGGGGTATCGTGGTAATTTGTGTCTGTCTCTCGTTTGTTGTCTGTCGGTTGTAATATCCCGTGAACCGCTACACAGGATCACTTCAAATGCATGGATGCTCCTGCTTTCAGGATGTCCTGAAGTTCAGGATTTTTTTGTCCAGGATGTCCTGAAGTTCAGGATTGTTTTGTCCAGGATGTCCTGAAGTTCAGGATTGTTTTGTCCAGGATGTCCTGAAGTTCAGGATTCTTTTTATTGCCTGGAGCCGGCGTCGCCAGGATTATGAGAATTTAAGAAGATGCATTTTGCTGGTTATAGAGGTCATGAAGTTTAATCAGAAGTGAAAGTGCAACGAGAGCCTGTCAGTTACATTAGAAACTGTTGTTTCTCTTCAGCTTTCAGGGGGGCATTGCCCCCCCCCCCCCGGAACCCCCAGGAGGGGCGCTGTCCCTGCACTCCGCCGGGGCTTGCAGGATTTTTTTAATTTCCCAGGAGCACCCATGCAAATGTTGTGCGGCGGTGCATCGACTGGAGCTGATTGACGTGTCTTGTCGAGTAATTATTGAGCAGTGGGGCTGAGTGTGTCCAGCGAGAACCCTTTTTGTTTACCTGCCGTGAAGCAGAGAGCTGGTGATGTTTTCAGTGACGTTCGTTCATTGCTGGCTGGCTGGCTTTGGTAATAGGTACTAGGTACTTTATAGTCACAGAGGCGTCTCTGTGAAATTCGGGTTGCTCCCACCTGGAGAGCGCGTCGCAGCCAGAGGCGCGCCACCCAATTTTTTTAATTTTTATTTTGCATGCGATCTTTGTGTGACTGACGAAGAAGGAGGGGGTGGGGTGGGGGGATAAATTTTGACCAATTGACAACTTTCTCGTTGCCACTGGGTTTAACGTGTGCTAAGTGCATGGGCACACAGGACCTTGGTTTATCGTCTCATCCGAAAGACTCCACATTCAGACCACAAGGCCTAGTGCAGAGTGAGAGGAAAAATCCCCTGTACCCAGGTTCGAACTCAGGTTTACTTGACACGAGGCGAACGCGATACCTCTGTGCCACTCTACACCACTGTATGTATGTTAACATCATAACGTTTGAACGGAGGGACCTAGGAGGCTCAAATTTTGCGTGCGCATAGGTAGTTAGGATATCTAGGCCCAGTTCGAAAACTAAGGTCGTGGGTGAAAGGTCAAGGTCACTGGGGCAGAAAATGTACCATTTTGGTGGTGAAAGTGCGCCACGCTGCTGGTGATGTAGCGACTTAACGCTCTGTTTTTCGTGTTTCTTTTCTTGTTTGTTTGTTGTTTTTTGCTTATAACCCGGTGAAAATACATCCTGCCAGTTTCATATCAACCATTTGATGAATGATAATAATAATATTATCTGGCTTGTTTGAATCGCCTGCAAACGATGTGTTTGTTGCTGATCTGCATGTTGCTGTCTCTGTTATTGTAGATAACATTAACAATGAACAGAACACGTCAGGGTGATGGATTTGTTATTCCTTGTCTGCAGGTAAAGTATGTGCATTTGTTATTGTGACCTCCGCCTAAGGGGTTATGTTTTTGCGTCTGTTTGTTTGTTCACTGCATAACGTAAAAAAATATTTAAAAAAGTTGGAAAAGTTGGAAAAAAAAAAAAGAGAAAAGGAACAAGGAAAAAAGGAGGAAAGGAAGGAAAAAAGAAAAGGTTAAAAATGAAGGCGGAAGTGGTGGTGGGTTGCATGATGAGTGAGCAAGAGAGCGGATAAATGATTGGGTGTGGTGTGAGAGTTATATATTTGTTAATGTAAATTTATGTTTCATTTTTTTAATTATTTTTTATTATTATTGGGTTTTTTAACACGGTGGAACACAAGTTTCCATGTGCGTTGTACAATGCCAATGGACAAGAAAGAAACTTATGACTTATGACTTAGCTACCGCATTTTTATGGACTATAAGGCGCACCTCTATAAGGCAGTGCACCCCCCAAAAATTTTGACAAAATTCTGTTTTTGTTATTATAGTCTATTACTATTTTACAAGTCGCATTATAAGGCGCAGGGGTCTCAGTCTGGGGGGGGGTGGGTGGGGGGCATCGCCTTTACAGTGATCGCGTTTACTGGTAATTATCAGTAAAATACTGATTGCAAAACCAAAATACTGACAAAAAATTGACCAGTCAGTCCCAGGGACTGATAATATTTTGCTAGGAGGACTGATAAATTGTTTAACAGAGGCTTTGATATTGTGGTTTTCACTGGTTTTTGTTTCCCTGGGACTGGTTTTGACACCGGTTGTTGTTGGGGGACATTATCGCTGATGGGACTGGTTTTCAAAATTCCCAGCGCGATCACTGGTTTATAGTCCGTAAAATATGGTAACTGAAAAGGAATGAACCGATTTTAATCAAATTTTGTTTTCATTTATATTTATTCGGACCGTGTGGCATTGGCTAGCTTTAACACATTCCGTCCTGCGCTCGACTAATTATCAGGCGCACTAGGGCAACTGCGCCCGACTAATTGTTGGGTAGAGACCCCCATTTACTTTCCTTATCAGTCTAAGCGCCATAGATGATTAACTCATTCAAGTCGTTCCGGACATATATGTCCGGAATTAATATAGCTGTCAAATTGATGCATTTGCTTCAAGGGAAGTAAATGTGTATGCACACCATACTTTGGTCGCTTCTAAACTCGCTTCACTCTTAGACCACAATTCTGCCTCTGACTTTGCTTTGGTAGTGGTTTGTTGTGGGGAAAACTAATTGGTGTAGAGAGTTTGTCTATATAATAATAATAATAAATAACATTTATAGAGCGCCGTTTCTCTCTTGAGCTCACGGCGCATATAAAGTATTATATAACAAAAAAGTCTGATCTACCACTTCCCTATGTCTAAACCTGAAGTAAAAACCTGTAATCTGTTTGTTTGTGTATGGCTGTTTTGTTTTTTAATAATTCAAAATCGTTGCGATGCGAATGAGTTACAAGGAAGCTTACTGTAAAGCTAAATTGTGCCTGAAGCTTATTTTTGTCAGAATGACTCGCTGAACTCATTGTGTGATTTCAAAACTTTTGCAAGCATTTCATACTTGGAGTGGTTGAAAAGGGTGACTGTCAGGCCTTGAAACTCATTGTGTGATTTCAAAACTTTTGCAAGCATTTGGTACTTGGAGTGGTTGAAATGAGTGAATGCCAGCTCTTGAAGCAATGTAGATGAAGAAAATAAAGAAAAGCTAGATCTGAGGAGTTGACATTAGGGAGCTTTCGAACTTTTGTTTCTCTTCAGAGCGGGTGACAGGCAGGCAGGGGTGCATGTGGGTATGCCTGAAGCCTGAATTCAGGCAATTTGATGCTGGTTCAGGCAGCTGAGTGCCTGAAGAAAGGGCTCTTTAACATGATATCATTCTTTTGTACATTGGGTTTCGGCAAGAAAGTTCAGCCCAAAGTTTTGGTCACTGCATGCACCCGTGGGCAGGCGATTCCCAAGTCTTCACTCTCCCGCGCTGAAGAGGAACAAACGTTCGAAAGCTCCCCAATTTTCAACTCCATCAGGTCAGATGTACCTCTTTATTTTCTTCATCTACTTTTCATACTTGATTTTTGTAAAAAAAAATAAAAAATCAATAAATTAAAAAGTGAATAAAAGTAGTACAGTGGAACCTCCCTTATAAGACCTCCCATTATAAGACTCCCTCCCATATAAGACCTACTTCTCTGAGACATTGCCCTTCTTTGTAAGTATTAAAATTACCTCCCTAATAAGACCCCTCCCTTATAAGACCTCCCTTTGGATGATTTTGAAGGTCTTAGACATTGCCCTTCTTTGTAAGTATCTCTCTTATGAGACCTCAGGCTGGGAAGACAGCCCGCAGGGTAAACTCCCTCCCATATAAAACACATTCTCTAAGACATTGCCCTTCTTTTTAAGGGATACCATGAGGTCTCCCTGTACAAGAGTTCCCCCATTATAAAGTTCTGTGCTCCCAACTTCCTCTAATCTACTTCTCTCTCTTTGATTGCCTTTTTCTTTGTTGTATCATCTAAATCTTTCCTCCTTATTGGTCCCCTCTCTTAGCCTTTTTCATTTTTGTGGATGACTGTTTTCTGAAGGTCTTGTAAGGGAGGTTCTCTTTGCTTTGTGTCCTCTACTCTTTCTGACCGCAGGCCCATTCTCCTGCCTTTTTCTTTGCAGGGTGTCATCGGGCAGTGCTAAAAAAGTTGGTCCAATCTCCTGCCCCGTGGGGATACCAGGGTCATCTACTATCTTTACAACTTATTGGCCCCACCTCTCCTGCCTTTTTCTTTGCTTTGTAGTCATCCTCTATCTTTCTCTCTTTTTGGCCCATTCTCTGCCTTTCTCTTTGCTTTGTGTCATCTACTATCTTTCTGACTTTTGGCCCATTCTCCTGCCTTTTTCTTTGCTTTGTGTCATCTACTATCTTTCTATTTTGGCCCATTCTCCTGCCCTTTTTCCTCCGAAATAGTTTTCTCCTTTGAGCTCCTCTGAAATCGGAATGTGTCGGCTGAATGCAGCGAGGAGACCAGTGAAAACTTGAAAACGGACATATACGTACCCATTGTGGCCTTATGGCCCGGGAACGCAGAAGATAGTCTGGAACTGAACGTTTGCTTTGGGCAAGTTTGCACTATTTATGTTTTATTGTTATTGCTGTGTAATGAATTTTGTTGATGCAATTTGTAGCTTGTGTGTTCCAACTTTTTCTACCTGTGCATTTAGTGTGTGTGTAGGAGGGGAGGTTAACTTGGAATGGAGGTGGGTGTGGGTGTGGGTGTCCATAAGCATGCAAGATTTCACGTGCTCAAAGTCTTGCTGGCCTTGTTTCTCATTATGCATTTACTCTACATATGACTGTGCTTCTGTGTACTGTGTAAATCAGAAACACCATTTTTTTGTTCTTCGGACAATATCACGTTATAATGCTGTGTATATTTTACACAACTATGCATCATTATTACTAATATTAGTGTAGTGCTACAATTAACCCTTTCACCGCCAGCCCCATATTTCAGCAAAAACATTTCATTACATTTACCTGGGTAGAGAACAAAATCCATCTGCAGTATTTGGGGATTCTTCTGTGACATATATAAAATAAGGTCTATTCTTACTTCCCAAAACTAAGACAATAGGGTCTTTGGATAATAGACCCCAATTGGATGCCTTTTAGTGACATAGGTGTTAACCCTTTCGCCGCCAGCCATTTCTCAACCAAAAAATACCATTAAATTTAACTGGTTATAGAAAAATAAATTATCGGCAATGTTGGGGATTCCTCTGTAACATGTATAACATTAGGCCTGTCCTTATACCTCCCAAAAGAAAATAGGGTCTTTGGATAACAGGCCCTGATTTGATGCCTTATGGTGACATGGGTGTTAATCATTGTGGTGCATAAATGCGACATAGGCGGTGAAAGGGTTAAATCACTGAGGTGCTAAAATGCGACTTTGGCGGTGAAAGGGTTAATATCTCCTATAAATGGGTGTGTTGCATGCTGGCTGTAGTGTGTGCTTCTAGCCACTGGAACTGAACCAGAGTCCTCTCGTGGCCATGAAGACATGAATGCGATCCCAGAGTTAATTCTCTTTGGCATTCGCCAGACGTTTCTATTTGCATAGGATTTCTTTAGAGTTATTGTTCTTTCCTTCTTTTTTTCGAAATTAATTTACGCCCGACTACAATGTTACTACGCTTCAAGATCAAAAATAGATTTGGTCGTACAACCTTTATTATGAATCACTGGTACATTCAACTACAAAAAAGAAAAAGCTTCAACCACAGTGGAATTGGCCTCCACCCACCCCATCCAAAATGGCTTATCTCTCCGGCATCTCCGCCAAGGATCGAGGAATCGCCGTTTTGACGATTTAATTTCTAGGAAACCAGAGCAAAGTGAGTGTTCCAATCCTTGAAAAAGCTGTCTTTCTGGTGATCTTGACGTGTTTCTTGCAAAAACCCATCCGTCAGGGTGCACCTTTAAAACCATGGCAATGCCTTTGTGGCCTCCGTTCTTCCATTTGAATTTAGACGGTCGTTTTTAAAAATTTTATTACAGGTCATAAACCAAAGAAAATTCAAAAGGAAAGTTTCCTTTTTGGCTTTTTCGTATGTTATTATGACATTTGTTTTGTGATTATTTTGAAAGCCCAATTAGGATCTTTGTAATGTAATTACTTTGAAAGCAAGGGGGGGTATGTGTTATTGTTAACTTTCATTTTTGAAAATATGTCGACCAGAAATAACCCACAGCTCAATTTCATGAAAATGAATTAACCAAAAATATTTTGATATGACTTGATGATCGATTATGTATACATTTTGTTATGTAGAGATGTTATTAAAAAAAACACCATTTGGATGATGTATATTGAGAGTGTACTGCATTTATTTCTGTCCTTATAGTTTGGAAAAGAGAGACAGATGGTTGAAAACTCTGGTTGTGAATTGTGTATCATGGTTGTGGTTACAGATGTTTTATATTAATTATTATTAAATCTGCGCTTGCTTTCTTCTTCTCGGTTTTCTGTGCATGTGTCAAACTTTCGTAGTTTCTTTATGTGTTTGAATGGATCTGTGTCTAGTTGCAGTTTAAAATACGAAAAATGTATGTGTTCATGCATGTACACACACACCACCACCACCACTACCACCCTTGGCAACCACGTAGTCTTGGTATACATACAGATAGTGAGTACACCAGCTAATCTCACTTTCATATACGCTCATGCATGCATGCATATACACACTTATGCATACATATTAGGTACTTTATAGTCACAGAGGCGTCTCTGTGAAATTCGGGTTGCTCCCACCTGGAGATTTTGTGGCAGCCATGAGGAAAGAAAGGGGTTGGGTGGGTAAAAATTTTGCATACCTTGTGACACTGATTTTCATTGCCACAGGGTTTAAATTTTGACTAATGTGCATTTTTCACCACGGGTTTAACGTGTGCTAAGTGCATGGGCACACGGGACCTCGGTTTATGATTATCGTCTCATCCGAAAGACACCACGTTCAGACCGTAAGGCCTAGTGCAAAGTGAGAGGAAAAAATCCCCTGTACCCAGGTTCGAACTCGGGTTTACTTGACATGAGGCGAACGTGCTACCACTGTGCCACTCTACACATGTGCTCATGCACACACACGTATCCCCCCCCCCCCCCCCCCCCCCCCCGACTACACACACACATTCTTGGTATACAATAATACATACAAATACACTTTCATATACGCACGCTCATGCGTGCATACACACTTATGCATGCACATACAAAGAGACAGAGACAGACAGAAAAATGAAAAACACATAAATTCCAATACTGTGGAAAAAACGAACAGTGCACCAAACTCTATTTTAATGTTTCTCTCATAGATTACGTTATGCTTCCAATGAGTTCCACGCTCCATTTTTCAAGAAAAGCAGTTGAGCAAAGACACTTTCCGACTCTGGGGAGTTCAAGTCGTGTGTCGACTCCAACTCGACAGTCAAACAAGAAAAGAATAAGAAGAAAAAAATGGCTGGACATTTTCGACCACTTCAAACAGGCTGGCAATAGGAATTGTTCGGAAATAATTAAAGTGGAGTAATTTCATGGCGCGTGGGAGTGATCTTACCTAATTCTTCAATTGGTCAAACAGGGGAAGTTACTCTACCATCAGGTAGATCCCCAAGCTCTCGCCTCGTGTGTTTGAGTGGACCTAAGGCACTTAGAACACTGTGCGTCATTCTAAAATCGATGTCATTTATATTTTTACGTCACATTTTTGCAAGTTCTATCAGTTTGTGGCCTCTGGCCGCCCCTCATTTGTTAAAAAATAAGTTTGCAAGTCGTTGACTCGCCTTCGGTTTCAAGCTTCGACACCATGGTTGCTATGATTTGTCCGCCTTGATCAAGGTAAACAATTCCAATTTTCACAAATTGCTTTCCCCTCGTTTTTTCCGAAAATCGTCTATTTGCGAAGGCTGCTTCTTTTTTCCATTTGGTGTGTGGCCATGCTCACAACCTTGAATTCATGATGCGACAAAGAATTAAACAAAAAATATTAATATTATTTTCATGATCACAACTCTTTCTGTAGCACTGCTTTTAAAAACAAAAACAAAAACACAAATCACTTTTAAAAGGGCTATGTATTAGGCACTTATGACCTTCACGGCCAGAGACTACAGACAGACAACAGAAGAAGTCAAGTATGTAGGTCAGGTCAGGTAGATTAAGACGACTAGGCCTCGCGGCCTCTCAAGCATCTTTTCTTTTTTCTTTTCCTTTTTTGGTTGGCACAGCTGTGACGGTTTTGGTAGACTATTACTATTAGTCATACTGGTATTTTAATTTACTAAGATTTGGGTCTTTGTCCAGGAGGTTTTTGAATTTGTTAGTATCAGGTGCAAGTTTGTACCTGGGTGTCACAATCTCCTAAGATCTGTCATGGGACACCCACATCAACAACACTGTAAACAAGGCTAACAAGACCTTAGGCTTCCTCCGACGAAATTTGAAGATAGGCTCCATCTCTGTCAAGGAAACGGCCTTCAAAGCAGACCTGTTTACCCTCCGGTTTTGCTGGAATTATCCCGGGAATTTGCAAACATTCTGGGTAAAATAATAAAAATGTCTATTATTTGTTTCCGTTCGTGTGAAAAGACGCAAGGGTTGACCGAAACCTTGTGTACCTAACACACTACGTCATCAGAAAAGGGGTTGTGCTTGACGTCACATGCATTAAATGTTGCATTTTCATTGGTTAAAGGGGTGAAATATTATTTTTAATTTGGTCTCGAGATCTATTTTGGGGTCAGACTGAGCTTCATGCAAATAGCGGCAGATTCGACTTTTATTGTCGATTCGAAGAGCTTTCCATGCAGTTTTTTTTAAAGGTAGAGATTGTAATTAGGGCTTGAAATGAGTCAATTTAGATTATATTATCACTGGAAAATACGATGATGTGAGAATTTTGAACTTTTCAACGGAAAATGAAGTGAAAATTGATCGCGATGGCGAGTTGCAACTTCAACTTGAACTTGGCGGCCGAGTGATGTTCTCTGTCCGATCGTGGACATTTCTTCTTCTCCTTAGGCAGCCATTTCCAGGTATTTTGCTTTTTCCAGCTTGTTTTAAACTTTTATACTAAAATCGACTAAGAATTAACCCTTTCACCACCAAAGGCACATTTTAGCACCACAGTGATTTAACACCTATGTCTGATGTCACTAACTCAGTAACTGACTAAGTAAATTGGGGTCTATTAGTATTACCCAAAGACCCTATTGTCTTAGTTTTAGGAAATAAGGATAGACTTTATTTTATATATGTCACAGAAGAATTCCCTTCAGATGGATTTTGTTCTCTACCCAGGTAAATTCAATGGAAATGTTTGGCTGAAATATGGCTGGCGGTGAAAGGGTTAATGACTGAAGGTGCTAATAAAGCTTTTCTGACAAAATTGAGCCAAAAAATCATCACAATATTAAATTATTATATTGAAAATTGACACTGATGGTCGCGGAAACCGATCTATCATCTTGATCTTGATGGGTCGATGCTGGCAGAATCCAACTTGGATATAATTATAAATGCCAGCGGGGGAAAAACTGGGGAGAGCACTATAATCTACACACATACACACACACACACACAAAGTTTGAATGAAGTTTGGGGGGTTATTTATCGGCAGGCTACACGATTTGCTATTTTATCCAACTGACGAACAGCTGGACTAGGCGACCCCCAGCACCTTCAGTGTGCTGGTTGATTGCTGTGCCTGCGATCAGACACAGCCCTCCTGAACTGGCTGGCCGACGACATGGTGGCTATAGTGTCTGGCAAACTGTTCCACTCCGTTGTTGTCCGTGGAAAGAATGAATTTTTGAAGATAATGGCATTTGATCTCTCAACCACAAAGCACTGGCTGTTGTTTCTGGCCATACTAGACACCACGTTAGTTGTTATGTGGTCCTTCTCTAGGCGGGGCACTATTCTTCTTCGATCTTGCTACCGATCAAACTTCAAAGACTTGACTTCTTCTTTTTCTTCCGGTTAAGTGACCACAATCAACAATTTGATTTTTATGGCACTATTTCAGTCGAGGTCCGAAGTCGGAGATACAAAATAATAAAATAAAATAGTAACAAATAAAAGGGAGAGAGCAAAGGAAAAAGAACCCTAATCTACAATGACCCAGCCAGCTGGTTCTGTGGATCCCCAGCATGATGCCACGCCAAAAACAGGAACCCCTTATTTAAAAAATAAAATAAAATCTATTATTGCTTGATGGATGACGACTGGAAGGTAATGGGACAGGTGGCAGACACAGCCACTTCAGGTAGCCCGTTCCAGTCGCGGATGGTTCGAGGGAAAAATGAATTATGTCTGCATTCAGTGCGGCAGTGGATGGATGACAGTTGTTGGTCATGTCCTCTTGAGGCTCTTCTTTGGCGGCTCGGTGCTGGGATGAGCCTGGTGTTGTCAACCTGGACAATGCCTTGCTGGATTTTATATAGCATTGTCAGCCTGCTGGTTTTCCTGCGCTGCTCAAGTGTGGGCCACTCTAACTGAGATACATATATGTCAGTGACACTGAAGGTGTTGTGGTAGCGGTTGAGTACGAAGCGAGCCGCCCTTCTCTGTATGGCCTCGTTTTCTATTCACATTCCTCAGAGTGTACGGGTCCCAGACAGAACTGGCATACTCCAGCAGGGGTCTGACAAGAGTCAGGTATGCTCTTCCTCTCAGTTCTGTCGAGCAGATCTTGAGATTTCGCCGCAAGAACCCCAGCATTCTGTTCGCATTGTCAGTGATGTTCCCTATGTGACCATCCCAGTTGATGTCCTTCTGGATGGTGACTCCAAAGTATTTCACTGATGCTACGGTGTCCAGAGTGTGACCATGCGGGTGGTAGCTATGGTGAAGAGGTGTTCTGCTTCTGGACACAGGCCGGATGGTAAATTTTCCTGGATGGATAGGGCATTTGCCGCGTAAGGACGACCTTGAATTTCACTGAGTTGAATTTAGAGAGTTGGATTAGAAAGGTCAGCGTAACTCGGGCAGAACAAGCGCGGGCAAAGTACCTCCCTTACACAACTCCCTCCAATTTAAGACCTCGTTTTGGATGATTTTTGAAGGTCTTATAAGGGAGGTTCCACTGTACAAGGTTGGGTTAGTGTTGAAGCTGCCATCAGTATTTGGAATCAGAAAGGGAATGTATAAACTATGGTGTAATCTGTGTTTCTGCAGGAAGACTTCAACCCCAAGGACTGGATCCTGAAGACCACTGTGTGCTTACAGCCATGTTCCCCTTTCTACAGTCACCGTCTTCCATCCTGTGGACTGAAGACAGCCATATGTTCCCACTCCTATAGTCACCGTCTTCCATCCTGTGTGGACTGAAGACAGCCATATGTTCCCACTCCTACAGTCACCGTCTTCCATCCTGTGGACTGAAGACAGCCATGTTCCACCTCCTACAGTCACCGTCTTCCATCCTGTGTGGACTGAAGACAGCCATGTTCCCCCTTCTACATTCACCGTCTTCCATCCTGTGGGACTGAAGACAGCCATGTTCCCCCTCCTACAGTCACCGTCTTCCATCCTGTGGGACTGAAGACAGCCATGTTCCCCCTCCTACAGTCACCGTCTTCCATCCTGTGGACTGAAGACAGCCATGTTCCCCCTCCTACAGTCACCGTCTTCCATCCTGTGTGGACTGAAGACAGCCATGTTCCCCCTCCTACAGTCACCATCTTCCATCCTGTGTGGACTGAAGACAGCCATGTTCCCCCTCCTACAGTCACCGTCTTCCATCCTGTGGACTGAAGACAGCCATGTTCCCCCTCCTACAGTCACCGTCTTCCATCCTGTGTGGACTGAAGACAGCCATGTTCCCCCTCCTACAGTCACCGTCTTCCATCCTGTGGACTGAAGACAGCCATGTTCCCCCTCCTACAGTCACCGTCTTCCATCCTGTGTGGACTGAAGACAGCCATGTTCCCCCTCCTACAGTCACCATCTTCCATCCTGTGTGGACTGAAGACAGCCATGTTCCCCCTTCTACATTCACCGTCTTCCATCCTGTGGACTGAAGACAGCCATGTTCCCCCTCCTACAGTCACCGTCTTCCATCCTGTGTGGACTGAAGACAGCCATGTTCCCCCTCCTACAGTCACCGTCTTCCATCCTGTGGGACTGAAGACAGCCATGTTCCCCCTCCTACAGTCACCGTCTTCCATCCTGTGGGACTGAAGACAGCCATGTTCCCACTTCTACATTCACCGTCTTCCATCCTGTGGGACTGAAGACAGCCATGTTCCCACTTCTACAGTCACCGTCTTCCATCCTGTGTGGACTGAAGACAGCCATGTTCCCCCTCCTACAGTCACCGTCTTCCATCCTGTGTGGACTGAAGACAGCCATGTTCCCCCTCCTACAGTCACCGTCTTCCATCCTGTGTGGACTGAAGACAGCCATGTTCCCCCTCCTACAGTCACCGTCTTCCATCCTGTGTGGACTGAAGACAGCCATGTTCCCCCTCCTACAGTCACCGTCTTCCATCCTGTGGACTGAAGACAGCCATGTTCCCCCTCCTACAGTCACCGTCTTCCATCCTGTGGACTGAAGACAGCCATGTTCCCCCTCCTACAGTCACCGTCTTCCATCCTGTGTGGACTGAAGACAGCCATGTTCCCACTTCTACATTCACCGTCTTCCATCCTGTGGACTGAAGACAGCCATGTTCCCACTTCTACATTCACCGTCTTCCATCCTGTGTGACTGAAGACAGCCATGTTCCCCCTTCTACAGTCACCGTCTTCCATCCTGTGGGACTGAAGACAGCCATGTTCCCCCTCCTACAGTCACCGTCTTCCATCCTGTGGACTGAAGACAGCCATGTTCCCCCTCCTACAGTCACCGTCTTCCATCCTGTGGACTGAAGACAGCCATGTTCCCCCTCCTACAGTCACCGTCTTCCATCCTGTGGACTGAAGACAGCCATGTTCCCACTTCTACATTCACCGTCTTCCATCCTGTGGACTGAAGACAGCCATGTTCCCCCTCCTACAGTCACCGTCTTCCATCCTGTGGACTGAAGACAGCCATGTTCCCCCTCCTACAGTCACCGTCTTCCATCCTGTGGACTGAAGACAGCCATGTTCCCCCTCCTACAGTCACCGTCTTCCATCCTGTGTGGACTGAAGACAGCCATGTTCCCCCTCCTACAGTCACCGTCTTCCATCCTGTGGACTGAAGACAGCCATGTTCCCCCTCCTACAGTCACCGTCTTCCATCCTGTGTGGACTGAAGACAGCCATGTTCCCCCTCCTACAGTCACCGTCTTCCATCCTGTGGACTGAAGACAGCCATGTTCCCCCTCCTACAGTCACCGTCTTCCATCCTGTGTGGACTGAAGACAGCCATGTTCCCCCTCCTACAGTCACCATCTTCCATCCTGTGTGGACTGAAGACAGCCATGTTCCCACTTCTACAGTCACCGTCTTCCATCCTGTGGACTGAAGACAGCCATGTTCCCACTTCTACATTCACCGTCTTCCATCCTGTGGACTGAAGACAGCCATGTTCCCCCTTCTACATTCACCGTCTTCCATCCTGTGGACTGAAGACAGCCATGTTCCCCCTCCTACATTCACCGTCTTCCATCCTGTGTGGACTGAAGACAGCCATGTTCCCCCTCCTACAGTCACCGTCTTCCATCCTGTGGACTGAAGACAGCCATGTTCCCCCTCCTACAGTCACCGTCTTCCATCCTGTGTGGACTGAAGACAGCCATGTTCCCACTCCTACAGTCACCATCTTCCATCCTGTGTGGACTGAAGACAGCCATGTTCCCACTTCTACATTCACCGTCTTCCATCCTGTGTGGACTGAAGACAGCCATGTTCCCACTTCTACATTCACCGTCTTCCATCCTGTGTGGACTGAAGACAGCCATGTTCCCCCTTCTACATTCACCGTCTTCCATCCTGTGTGGACTGAAGACAGCCATGTTCCCACTTCTACATTCACCGTCTTCCATCCTGTGGACTGAAGACAGCCATGTTCCCCCTTCTACATTCACCGTCTTCCATCCTGTGGACTGAAGACAGCCATGTTCCCCCTCCTACAGTCACCGTCTTCCATCCTGTGTGGACTGAAGACAGCCATGTTCCCCCTCCTACAGTCACCGTCTTCCATCCTGTGTGGACTGAAGACAGCCATGTTCCCACTTCTACAGTCACCGTCTTCCATCCTGTGTGGACTGAAGACAGCCATGTTCCCACTTCTACATTCACCGTCTTCCATCCTGTGTGGACTGAAGACAGCCATGTTCCCACTTCTACAGTCACCGTCTTCCATCCTGTGTGGACTGAAGACAGCCATGTTCCCACTCCTACAGTCACCGTCTTCCATCCTGTGTGGACTGAAGACAGCCATGTTCCCCCTCCTACAGTCACCGTCTTCCATCCTGTGTGGACTGAAGACAGCCATGTTCCCCCTTCTACATTCACCGTCTTCCATCCTGTGGACTGAAGACAGCCATGTTCCCACTTCTACATTCACCGTCTTCCATCCTGTGTGGACTGAAGACCACTTCCATCCTGTGGACTGAAGACCACTTCCATCCTGTGGACTGAAGACAGCCATGTTCCCCCTCCTACAGTCACCGTCTTCCATCCTGTGTGGACTGAAGACAGCCATGTTCCCCCTTCTACATTCACCGTCTTCCATCCTGTGGACTGAAGACAGCCATGTTCCCACTTCTACATTCACCGTCTTCCATCCTGTGTGGACTGAAGACAGCCATGTTCCCACTTCTACATTCACCGTCTTCCATCCTGTGGACTGAAGACAGCCATGTTCCCCCTCCTACAGTCACTGTCTTCCATCCTGTGTGGACTGAAGACAGCCATGTTCCCCCTTCTACAGTCACCGTCTTCCATCCTGTGGACTGAAGACAGCCATGTTCCCCCTTCTACATTCACCGTCTTCCATCCTGTGTGGACTGAAGACAGCCATGTTCCCACTTCTACATTCACCGTCTTCCATCCTGTGTGGACTGAAGACCACTTCCATCCTGTGGACTGAAGACCACTTCCATCCTGTGGACTGAAGACAGCCATGTTCCCCCTCCTACAGTCACCGTCTTCCATCCTGTGTGGACTGAAGACAGCCATGTTCCCACTTCTACAGTCACCATCTTCCATCCTGTGTGGACTGAAGACAGCCATGTTCCCCCTCCTACAGTCACCGTCTTCCATCCTGTGTGGACTGAAGACAGCCATGTTCCCACTTCTACAGTCACCGTCTTCCATCCTGTGTGGACTGAAGACAGCCATGTTCCCCCTCCTACAGTCACCGTCTTCCATCCTGTGGACTGAAGACAGCCATGTTCCCCCTCCTACAGTCACCGTCTTCCATCCTGTGTGGACTGAAGACAGCCATGTTCCCCCTCCTACAGTCACCATCTTCCATCCTGTGTGGACTGAAGACAGCCATGTTCCCCCTCCTACAGTCACCGTCTTCCATCCTGTGTGGACTGAAGACAGCCATGTTCCCCCTCCTACAGTCACCGTCTTCCATCCTGTGTGGACTGAAGACAGCCATGTTCCCCCTCCTACAGTCACCGTCTTCCATCCTGTGTGGACTGAAGACAGCCATGTTCCCCCTCCTACATTCACCATCTTCCATCCTGTGTGGACTGAAGACCACTTCCATCCTGTGGACTGAAGACCACTTCCATCCTGTGTGGACTGAAGACCACTTCCATCCTGTGGACTGAAGACCACTTCCATCCTGTGTGACTGAAGACCACTTCCATCCTGTGTGAAGACCACTGAAGACCACTTCCATCCTGTGTGGACTGAGACCACTTCCATCCTGTGGACTGAAGACCACTTCCATCCTGTGTGGACTGAAGACCACTTCCATCCTGTGTCGACTGAAGACCACTTCCATCCTGTGTGGACTGAAGACCACTTCCATCCTGTGGACTGAAGACCACTTCCATCCTGTGGACTGAAGACCACTTCCATCCTGTGTCGACTGAAGACCACTTCCATCCTGTGTGGACTGAAGACCACTTCCATCCTGTGTGGACTGAAGACCACTTCCATCCTGTGGACTGAAGACCACTTCCATCCTGTGGACTGAAGACCACTTCCATCCTGTGTCGACTGAAGACCACTTCCATCCTGTGTGGACTGAAGACCACTTCCATCCTGTGTGGACTGAAGACCACTTCCATCCTGTGGACTGAAGACCACTTCCATCCTGTGTGGACTGAAGACCACTTCCATCCTGTGCGCAATAGGAAAAGGAAGGACGCATGTGCTGCCAGTCAGAGGTAATTATTAGGTCAGGTTAGGTAGGACAACTGGGCCTTGCGGCCTCTCAAGTGTCCTTTCTCTTGGTTTATTTTTTATTATGTATGCCGTTGGCACAGCTGACAGTTTTTACTTTTAGAAGACAGTTAATCAATCGTAAGTACCAGTTAGTATTTTAGTTTACTGACTTTGGGTCTTTGTCCAAGAGGATTTTAAAATTGTTAGTATCAGGTACAATTGTTGTTTGAGCAGGAAGTGCGTTCCAATAGTTAGTTTCTCTGTTACTGAAAAAATGTCTGCTGATGTTAGTTCTAGTACTTCTACTGACTTAGTATTTTTTAATTCATGGTTTCTATAGTTTTTGAAATGAAATTGAGATCTGGAACAAGCTTTAGTTAGTGTTGTCAGGACTGTTATTAAGAAATGTATGAACAGTGACTGAGTCCAGGGTGGTAAATCCAGTTTGCGTAGCATTTCGCTGTATTATTTATAATCAAGGTTTTTAGGATATTTTATTATAGCTTCTAAAGTGCAGCAGCTTTGGGGGGGGGGGGGGGGGGGGGGGGGGGGGGGGGGGGGCCTATGGGGAACCTCTCTTTGGAAAATTTCACGCATTCGAAAGAAGAACATTTCTTGAGAGAAAAAAAAGCAACTGTTTACTTTAAATCTTATCATTCTTACTAATCTTAGGGGCAAAAACTGGCCATAATTATTCACAATTCTGACTCTAGGGGAGACAACCTGTTGATTGAAATAACAATCGGTCATACTCTTTTCTGTTATGAATTCGTAGGGGCAGAAATGTGAAAATTGCTGAAACAAAATTGTATAGCATAATACTGCAATTGTTCCTGATAAAATGCTTAGTTATTGAATTTACCGTATTTTTCGGCTCATTAGGCGCTGCTGTTTGTTATCCTTTTTTAATTTTTTTACTGGATCCAACAAGTAGAAGAGCTGACATTTCCAGCAATGTCTAGACTTAGCATGAGTGCAACTCTTTCAGTTTCACACTGATTTCAGTTTTTGTGTGTGTGTTTTTACCAGAAACTGAACTATTTTTTTCTTTTATTATTCATCCCCCAAAGTTGACCACAAGTGATTTGGGGCGTTTTGAATTTGGTTGTTCTATCCCGGAAGTCTCTCTGGGAATCTTCAAAACAGCATATAGTGATGCTATGTTGTTTTCAAAGGCAATGTAATCATTTTGCAAGGCTTATTGGACTCCAACTTTCTCGGTCCATCATTTTAACTCTCTTGCTCTTTCTTGTGTCCCCCCCCCCCCCCCCCCCCCCCCCCCCCCCCCCCCCACCCCCCCCCCCCCCCCCCCCCCCCCCCCCCCCCCCCCCCCCACCCCTGAATCATCCAACAGGGCTCTGCCCCTGTACTCCACTAGGGCCTAGACGGCCCCTGGAACCCTGCCTTTCAGCTTTCTTCATTTTAGGGAGTCGGACCCTAACCCTAACCCTCCCTGAATCCTCCAACAGGGCTCTGCCCCTGTACCCCACTGGGCCCTAGACCCCTGCCTTTCACAGCTTTCTTCATTTTAGGGAGTTGCACCTGTAGTGTACAATGATGGAGATGTCATATTATAAGTTTTTTGTTTGTTTGTTTGTCATGTTTTCAGACAGACCGCAACGCGAGTGAAACGGCAAACAGTGGCTTCAACCTCCCCATCACCGGGAAACCCTACACCTCAGCCAAGAGCAGTGTCCACCAAGCCTACACCAACACCACCAGACAGCAAAGAACAGTGTCCAAGTCCGCATAAGAAATGCACCCAGCGAGAGGCCAACCAAAGAAGACATCTACGCAGCCACAAGAAAAGACTCAAAGAAATGCAGAGACAGACATATGACGATATGTACTGCAAAAAAAATGGACATCAGAATAATCAAGTATTCATTCCCTTTGTTCCTCTGTCTCTCCATGGGGATACCGGGGTGTGTGTGTGTGTTGTCTTTCATAAAATAGTTCCTCCGCCTTCTGTGCTTGCAGCGCTCCCAATCGTCCCGCAAAACAAGTGGTCCCAGGGACTCCTTCACTTACAGTATAGAGGGTCCTAGAGGCGGGATAGAGAGTCCCAATGGCATTGCGAATGCTGAAAAGAAATTTTATAGTGCATCCCTGGGGGCCCCTGCATATTCTTTTAGAGGGTCCCTTAGAATTTTAATACTTCATAGACCCCCAAATGGGGGTCCCTGGGAGCCTTGGCTTGTAACTTCCTCTAACCGGCCACTCTCTTTGACTCGTTTTCCCTTTGATTTAAAACAAATCTTCAAAATATTTCTCTTTGAGCTCCTCAGAAATCAGAATGTGCCACCTGTATGCAGTGGGGAGGCCAGTGAAAACTGAAAACCGGACACATGCGTACCTTATCCATTATGGCCATACGGCCTGGGAGTGCAGAAGAAGAAGTTCCTCTCTGAGCCACTGCAGGAATGGGTTTCTTCGTCCTGCCTTGTTTCTCAGACAAAACAACAAACTGTGCCCTGTGTGTAGCATCGTTAGCTGTGTGTAGCATCGTTAGCTGTGTGTAGCATCGTTAGCTGTGTGTAGCATCATTAGCTGTGTGTAGCATCGTTAGCTGTGTGTAGCATCATTAGCTGTGTGTAGCATCGTTAGCTGTGTGTAGCATCTGTTAGCATGTGTGTGTAGCATCGTTAGCTGTGTGTAGCATCGTTAGCTGTGTGTAGCATCGTTAGCTGTGTGTAGCATCGTGTGTAGCATCGCTGTGTGTAGCATCGTTAGCTGTGTGTAGCATCGTTGACTGTGTGTAGCATCGTTAGCATTAGCTGTGTGTAGCTGTGTGTGTGTAGCATCATTAGCTGTGTGTAGCATCGTTTGATAAGCTGTGTGTAGCATCGTTAGCTGTGTGTAGCATCATTTGATAAGCTGTGTGTAGCATCATTAGCTGTGTGTAGCATCATTAGCTGTGTGTAGCATCGTTGACTGTGTGTAGCATCGTTAGCTGTGTGTAGCATCATTAGCTGTGTGTAGCTGTGTGTAGCATTATTTGATAAGCTGTGTGTAGCATCAGCATTAGCTGTGTGTAGCATTATTTGATAAGCTGTGTGTAGCATCGTTAGCATTAGCTGTGTGTAGCATTATTTGATAAGCTGTGTGTAGCATCATTAGCTGTGTGTAGCATCATTAGCTGTGTGTAGCATCGTTGACTGTGTGTAGCATCGTTAGCTGTGTGTAGCATCATTAGCTGTGTGTAGCATCGTTAGCTGTGTGTAGCATCGTTAGCATTAGCTGTGTGTAGCATTATTTGATAAGCTGTGTGTAGCAGTAAGAATTGGAGTGTTTAACCAGGTTATTTCTGACAAGGCTCCCAGGGACCCCCTGGTATGAGAATATGGAGTATAAGAAGTATTAGGGACCCTCTAAGAGAATATGCAGGGGGTCCCAGGGATGCACTATAAAAATTCTTTTCAGCATTCGCAATGTCATTGGGACCCTCTATCCCACTTCTAGGACCCTCTATACTGTAAGTGAAGGAGTCCCTGGGACCACTTGTTTTGCGGGATGATTGGGAGCCCTGCAAGCACAGAACTTCCAGAAGGCGGGGGAACTATTTTACAAAAGACACCCCCCCCCGGTATCCCCAAGGGGAGACAGAGGAACAGAGGGAATGAATACTTGATTATTCTGATGTACATTTGTTTTGCAGTACACATGTCTGTCTCTCCCAGTACTGCGTTTCCTCGAGTCTTTTCTTGTGGCTGCGTGGTTATTTCTGACAACAGGTGTGTTTTAGGACACCCCCCTCATGTTTCCCGCTTTCAAAGTCTGCGTGTTCAGTTGATTTCTGCTGGCATTCTTTGGCTGGTCCTCACTTCATCCCTGCCTCCAGAATGGGCACAGTGCTGCCACCCAGTGAACATTGTCCATGCAAAATGGTGAGGGAGGGGGGTGTTTTAAAGTACTAGTACTACAAGGTGGGGGGGGGGGGGGGGGGTTGGGAGGCAGTGCTTCTGTTGATGGAAAGGACCCTTACTTTGAGCTTTGTTGTGACCCTTACTTTGACCCTTGTTGTGACCCCTGTTATGACCCTTACTGTGACCCCTCCAGTGCTTCATGGGGGACTTCCCAAATCGTCATTTCCCGAATCGCCATCTTATGCGGCATATTTTGAACTTGGTGTCATTTCGCCTTCCTTGCTTCGTGAATGTGTGTGTTCTCAAGCAATCAAGTGCATGTCTGTGTGTGTGTGTGTGTGCCTGTGTGTTCTCAAGCAATCAAGTGCATGTCTGTGTGTGTGTGTGTGTGTGTGTGTGTGTTCTCAAGCAATCAAGTGCATGTCTGTGTGTGTGTGTGTGTCACTGTGTGTGTGTGTGTGTGTGTGCCTGTGTGTGTTCTCAAGCAATCAAGTGCATGTCTGTGTGTGTGTGTGCCTGTGTGTTCTCAAGCAATCAAGTGCATGTCTGTGTGTGTGTGTGCCTGTGTGTTCTCAAGCAATCAAGTGCATGTCTGTCTGTCTGTGTGTGTGTGCCTGTGTGTTCTCAAGCAATCAAGTGCATGTCTGTGTGTGTGTGTGTGTGCCTGTGTGTTCTCAAGCAACCAAGTGCATGCTAGCAGGGCTCCCCATTTTGTTTGACCATAGAGGGTATTTTCACCCCCAGGAAGCAGCTATAGAGGGTCTCTTCACCCCCAGGGTGAACTTATAGAGGGTGAAAAATCAAAACAAAATAAGCATAAAGACATGTGGGTACTGTCAAAAAAATGTAAAGTATTGTATGCACAGGCAGTATGAAGCATTACATGCCTGGCATTTCCGACACACAAATGTTACCAACACAGTCACACACAGCCACACTCACACACATCATTCAAGAATCAAGAACTTTAATCCTTTGCCCTCTTTTGAGGCATTGAGGATGAAACAACAAAACTATAAAAATTTCAAGCAAGGCATGACAAAGAGAGAGACAGAGAGAAAGAAAGATAGAGAGAGAGCGCCATTCAGATAAGGCTGACATTGACAAGAGCAGTCACCCAAAGGAAGGAAGAAAGAAAGGAAGGAAATTGAGAAGGGTCTTTATCTTCTAACCTAAACAGACAGCAGTGGTACCAGACATGCCTAATTGGTCTCATGGATCTGCAGTACAAGCGCTCGCCAGATTTATAGTGCGTCTCATAACCCTCGAGTAGTAATTATAGTGTGTCGTTTCACCCCCAGTACGAAGTTTTAATGCGTCTGTCACGCACATTTGACGCACAGAATGGGGAGCCCTGCCTAGTACCACAATATCTGTCTTTCTGTCTATGTGTGCGTGTGTGCATGCTTGCGCGTGTCTGCATGCGCATGTCTGGATCTGCCTGACGTTTTACTGGATGTGAGAAATGGATTGAAGTGAAGGAGTGAAGTAAAGAAGGCGAAATGGCACTGAGAGGAAGGCGAAATGCAACTGCCTGACAGCACTCTATCTAATCCACGTGGCGAAGTGGGAAATGGCGAATTGGTACCTGTGGAACTTCCCCTTTAACCCTTTCATTGCCACTGTCGCCTCTTGGCACCACAATGATTTGACTCCCATGTCACTAAAAGGCATCAAACGAGGGCCTGGTATCCAGTGACCTTATGTTCTTCATTTTGGGAGGTAAGTATAGGCCCTATTTTATGCACGTCACAGAGGAATCCCCAGTACTGCAGACGAAATCTGTACCCTACCCAAGTAAGTTTAATGGTATTTTTTTGGCTGAGGAATGGCTAGCGTTGAAAGGGTTAGCACCTTCACTGTTAACACCACTCCCTCCAAGGACTGAACGTGCTGTCATTAGACACAGGGCACAGTGTGTAGGGATCATAGGGGCACAGTGTCTAGGGATCATTGGGGCACAGTGTCTAGGGATCATTGGGGCACAGTGTGTAGGGATCATTGGGGCACAGTGTGTAGGGATCATTGGGGCACAGTGTCTAGGGATCATTGGGGCACAGTGTCTAGGGATCATAGGGGCACAGTGTGTAGGGATCATAGGGGCACAGTGTCTAGGGATCATTGGGGCACAGTGTCTAGGGATCATTGGGGCACAGTGTCTAGGGATCATTGGGGCACAGTGTGTAGGGATCATAGGGGCACAGTGTCTAGGGATCATAGGGGCACAGTGTCTAGGGATCATAGGGGCACAGTGTCTAGGGATCATTGGGGCACAGTGTGTAGGGATCATTGGGGCACAGTGTGTAGGGATCATTGGGGCACAGTGTGTAGGGATCATTGGGGCACAGTGTGTAGGGATCATTGGGGCACAGTGTGTAGGGATCATTGGGGCACAGTGTGTAGGGATCATTGGGGCACAGTGTGTAGGGATCATTGGGGCACAGTGTGTAGGGATCATTGGGGCACAGTGTGTAGGGATCATTGGGGCACAGTGTGTAGGGATCATTGGGGCACAGTGTCTAGGGATCATTGGGGCACAGTGTGTAGGGATCATTGGGGCACAGTGTGTAGGGATCATTGGGGCACAGTGTCTAGGGATCATTGGGGCACAGTATGTTTGTGGTGTGTAGGGATAATTGGGGCACAGTGTGTTGTGGTGTGTAGGGATCATTGGGGCACAGTGTGTAGGGATCATTGGGGCACAGTGTGTAGGGATCATTGGGGCACAGTGTGTAGGGATCATTGGGGCATGGTGTGTAGGGATCATTGGGGCACAGTGTGTAGGGATCATTGGGGCACAGTGTGTAGGGATCATTGGGGCACAGTGTGTTCATTGGGGCACGGTGTGTAGGGATCATTGGGGCACGGTGTGTAGGGATCATTGGGGCACGGTGTGTAGGGATCATTGGGGCACGGTGTGTAGGGATCATTGGGGCACGGTGTGTAGGGATCATTGGGGCACGGTGTGTAGGGATCATTGGGGCATGGTGTGTAGGGATCATTGGGGCATGGTGTGTAGGGATCATTGGGGCATGGTGTGTAGGGATCATTGGGGCATGGTGTGTAGGGATCATTGGGGCACAGGTGTGGTGTGTAGGGATCATTGGGGCACGGTGTGTAGGGATCATTGGGGCACAGTGTGTAGGGATCATTGGGGCACGGTGTGTAGGGATCATTGGGGCATGGTGTGTAGGGATCATTGGGGCATGGTGTGTAGGGATCATTGGGGCATGGTGTGTAGGGATCATTGGGGCACAGTGTTATGGTGTGTAGGGATCATTGGGGCACAGTGTGTTGTGGTGTGTAGGGATCATTGGGGCATGGTGTGTAGGGATCATTGGGGCATGGTGTGTAGGGATCATTGGGGCATGGTGTGTAGGGATCATTGGGGCACGGTGTGTAGGGATCATTGGGGCACGGTGTGTAGGGATCATTGGGGCACGGTGTGTAGGGATCATTGGGGCATGGTGTGTAGGGATCATTGGGGCATGGTGTGTAGGGATCATAGGGGCACAGTGTTATGGTGTGTAGGGATCATTGGGGCACAGTGTGTTATGGTGTGTAGGGATCATTGGGGCATGGTGTGTAGGGATCATTGGGGCACGGTGTGTAGGGATCATTGGGGCACGGTGTGTAGGGATCATTGGGGCACGGTGTGTAGGGATCATTGGGGCATGGTGTGTAGGGATCATTGGGGCATGGTGTGTAGGGATCATTGGGGCACGGTGTGTAGGGATCATTGGGTTATGGTGTGTAGGGATCATTGGGGCACAGTGTGTTATGGTGTGTAGGGATCATTGGGGCATGGTGTGTAGGGATCATTGGGGCACAGTGTGGATCATTGGGGCACAGTGTGTAGGGATCATTGGGGCATGGTGTGTAGGGATCATTGGGGCAGTGTGTTGCGGTGTGTAATCATTCTGGTCCTGTAGTCGTGAGAGCGCCTTAGACATTCAAATCAGGGATTAGTATGTACATTAGGCTAAACGGCCCATCATTTGGGGAGTTGTCCAATGTACATACTATGTTGACTGTCTGGTGTCTAATTCGCACTCTGACTGTGGGGCCTGATGACTTGAGGTCTCTGTACATGTGAACATTTGTCACTCTTTCCCCATGGCAACACAGTGAAAGGCCACTCATAAGGGTCTGTGTACACGTTAATATTCACAAGATATTTCTATTTCCCCATGGCAACACAGTGAAAGGCCACTCATAAGGGTCTGTGTACACGTTAATATTCACAAGATATTTCTATTTCCCCATGGCAACACAGTGAAAGGCCACTCATAAAGGGTCTGTGTACACGTTAACATATTCACAAGATATTTCTATTTCCCCATGGCAACACAGTGATAGGTCACTCATAAGGGTCTGTGTACACATTAACATTCACAAGATATTTCTATTTCCCCATGGCAACACAGTGAAAGGCCACTCATAAGGGTCTGTGTACACATTAACATTCACAAGATATATCTATTTCCCCATGGCAACACAGTGAAAGGCCACTCATAAGGGTCTGTGTACACATTAACACATTCACAAGATATTTCTATTTCCCCATGGCAACACAGTGACACCCCCCCACTCTTAATGACTTACAGCTCACTGTGTTGCCATGGGGAAATACAAATATCTTGTGAATAGTGTTCATGTGTACCCAGACCTTAATACGGCTTGCATATTGTTGTGTTGCCATGGTGAAAAATGTTCAGATCTTTAATGTGAGACAGGACATGATTCAAGTCACAAATTCTTTTAAATGACTTTATTTGCCATGTTGAAAAAAATGTAATAAACGCAATTGAAAGATCGGTGTTTGCAGGCTTTTGTTAAAAGATTAACATAGGGGTAGTTAGTTGAATCCAATTTTTTTAATTTCCACTAACCACCCCTTTCGACGAAAAATTTATGTAAAGATCAATTATCTACATGGTTTGAACTAACCACCCAATGCTTTAAAAAAAAAAACAAAAGAAAATGTTAATTTCTTACAACAATCTAAACTGTTCTCCCCTAGATAAAAATATTTCTGTGGAACTGTCAGAAACTATCCCTAAACCCTGTGGACCCCTAAGATAACAGTCCTCTCCTAGGGAAACTATCTCTGGAACCAACAGAAACTATCCCTAAACCCTGTGGACCCCTAAGATAACAGTCCTCTCCTAGGGAAACTATCTCTGGAACCAACAGAAACTATCCCTAAACCCTCCTAAGATAACAGTCCTCTCCTAGGGAAACTATCTCTGGAACCAACAGAAACTATCCCTAAACCTACGAGGGAAAAAAGGAACTTACTGGAACCCTCCCAAACTAAGAAGGACCCAGTCAATGAAAGTAGGACCCAAGGTTTGAACTGGAGATGTCAGCAGCCCTGCCAGATTCACACAGGCTGTCCCAAAAGTCGTGCATCACAGGGGAACTGAACTAACTGTTAATGTTCTTTTTCTGGCCCCTAATGGACCTTGCGACTTAATGTTTGGGACACAGGCAAAACTATGTTCAGACAGGGATGTGAGAGCTATGCGTAAGCGCGTAAATGCGCTTTTTCTATTCGACAAAAAAACAAAACAAAAGTAAACGTACAGAGAGAGATGATTGTACAGACTGTCAAGTTCGGTAGACTTTCTTCGCGCACACACAGTGAAATTGAAAGCAGTTTGTAGCGCGAGTACAGTCCCTTGACTGAATTTCTTAAGCTTCTCTGTGGTTGGCCAGTTATGTCCAATGGCAATGCGCCATTTTTATGTGTTCGGCTATGATTTTGAAGGAAGATTTGGATGTTTTCAAAGCTATTGAGTGACTGTTTCATCGTCAACCATGAACATTATTTACCACAACATAGATGTGAGGAAAGAGGAGATCGGCAAAGGATGCCAACACAAATTTGACAGGGATTGGACAGTAAGATCCGTGTAGACGAGCTGCGAAAAAATTTGATGTCGGAGGCAAAGTCTTGTTTGAGTACTTTTGACAATACCATCGACTACGCCTTTTTGTTTGGGGCCCTCTCACATCCCTGTTCAGAGCATCATAATGACTGGGGACTACAGTGAACACACTGGTTTGTAACTATTCATCGTTTTAACTCCCCTTCGATGCACACGTTTTGGGACACTCTGTAAATCTAGAGCTCCTACACACAACATTATTCTAAACCCTAAAATACCAATGGGAAAAACATTGAGTATTCGGAGCGAGAGCATTATAAACTGGAGCCACAAAAGTTAAGCAACCCCTAACATTGGTGTGGGCGTTACCTCCAGCGTAATTTTATTGAACCGTGAAATGAGTGATGCAGGTCAGTAGTAGACGGGCAAAATTTGTATTGATTTCCACACAAATCTGTTCCAATCACTCAGAGAAATATTTTTCATTGTTTCGCCAAAGGTCGCTTAATTTTTGGGCTCCAGTTTACATCCCCAGTTCAGACCTTGGCTTCTTACTATGACTATCACATCACAGCGGGCACTGCTGCTATGCTGGGCTACAGTATTTATGAAGACTGAGCTACAGTAACTATGAAGGCTGAGCTACAGTAACTATCCATTGCGGAAAACTTGCCCGGGTAGGCCTAGATGACTTTAGTTCAGCCGGCATTGGGGAAGGTCCCCAAAGGCCAACCAATCCCTTTGGCTGCAGCACTAGAGCCAGTGCAGACCCCCCCCTAGTTTGAGAATCCTAATCTTCAAAAGACAAAGCTGTACCATGATGTTCCATCACTGGATGACCCTGCAGTGTACATCTCTCACTGTCCTGTTGGCCCTACTACAGGTCTGCTACAGACAGCTGTACCATGATGTTCCATCACTGGATGACCCTGTAGTGTACATCTCTCACTGTCCTGTTGGCCCTACTACACTGCTACAGACAGCTGTACCGTGATGTTCCATCACTGGATGACCCTGCAGTGTACATCTCTCACTGTCCTGTTGGCCCTACTACAGGTCTGCTACAGACAAAGCTGTACCATGATGTTCCATCACTGGATGACCCTGCAGTGTACATCTCTCACTGTCCTATTGGCCCTACTACAGGTCTGATGCTGTACCATGATGTTCCATCACTGGATGACCCTGCAGTGTACATCTCTCACTGTCCTGTTGGCCCTACTACAGGTCTGCTACAGACAAAGCTGTACCGTGATGTTCCATCACTGGATGACCCTGCAGTGTACATCTCTCACTGTCCTGTTGGCCCTACTACAGGTCTGCTACAGACAAAGCTGTACCGTGATGTTCCATCACTGGATGACCCTGCAGTGTACATCTCTCACTGTCCTGTTGGCCCTACTACAGGTCTGCTACAGACAAAGCTGTACCGTGATGTTCCATCACTGGATGACCCTGCAGTGTACATCTCTCACTGTCCTGTTGGCCCTACTACAGGTCTGCTACAGACAAAGCTGTACCGTGATGTTCCATCACTGGATGACCCTATTCTAAAAGAGAGGGGGTGGTGTCCTTTCATCGTATCATGAGTTGCGCTCAACTCAAAACCCCAACCGACCTTAGCCTACCACCTTCAAAACATAACACCTCTGCCCTGCCTACCTACCTACCTACCTACCTACCTAGTAACCTACCTACCTACCTATCTAGTAACCTACCTACCTATCTAGTAACCTACCTATCTAGGTTCTAACCTCAGGCATGGTAATGGAGGTCAAGCATTTTTCTCTGAAAATATAGGGTTTCAGGAGATGTCTCTTGGTGTAATCAAGGGATTAAAAGCCCTTTATGGTAATCAGGGGGCAATGCCTCTTGAAGATGGATATGTAAAACTGTTCAAACTCGGGGAGAGGGCGTCTCCTCGAGCTTAAAACCAATTCTGACATTCGTTATTCTGCATTCACTTTTCTTTGAAATCGGAGAATTCTCGGAAAATCACCATGCCTGACCCTAACCTATCTTCTACCTATTCTACAAGAGAGAGGGGGGTAGTCTCTACCCCCCTCCAAACCTAACAAAAGAACAAACCAACAATCCCAAAGCAAAGCAAAGAAACGCCCTCTGCCTACCTACCTCTCCATCTAGCTAGCCTAGGTGAGGGGCAAGGAGTGAGAAGCTTCGGCACGCAGATGCACTAACGGCGGGTGCAAGAGAGCGCTGCTTCAATGTGTACACAAAGGCGGGATCCACTGCCCTCCCCGGGCATTGGTCCTTACCTCCACCTCTCTCGCGACCACCAGTACCCCTCCCCTAACAGCCCCTCTACCCCACCCCGCAAAAAAAAAGAAGAAGCAAAAAGGCTACCCCCCTCCTTCCCACCCCACCCATCCTATCCCCCTTATTGTTTCCAGTGTGCACAAAATAATACATCACATAATACACATTGCACAAATTAATATACATATAACGCAAAATAATACATCAATGCATGGCATGTACATATGCTAAACAATGTAGTGGTCATAAGCTCAACACAAAATGGCTTAATTACACACAGCACAAAATAGCTTAATTACTCACAACACACGATAGCATAATTACTCAACACAAACTAATCTGACCATCATTAGCTTAACCAGGGGGGCTAGTAGGAACAGGTCCAAAAACCTGAAAGTAGAATTCTTGAAAAAAATTAAATGAAAGATAGTGAAAACCCTGAAATGAAAGATGGTGAAAACCCTGAAATGAAAGATGGTGAAAACCCTGAAATGAAAGATGGTGAAAACCCAAAACCCTGAAATGAAAGATGGTGAAAACCCAAAACCCTGAAATGAAATATGGTGAAAACCAAAAACCCTGAAATGAAAGATGGTGAAAACCAAAAACCCTGAAATGAAAGATGGTGAAAACCCAAATGAAATATGGTGAAAACAAAAAAAACCAAATGAAAGATAGTAAAAACCTGAAATGAAAGATAGTAAAAACTTGAAATGAAAGATAGTGAAAACCTGAAATGAAAGTGAAAACCTGAAAAAACCCAAAAACCTGAAATGAAACATAGTGAAAACCTGAAAAAAGATAGTAAAAACTTGAAATGAAAGATAGTGAAAACCTGAAATGAAACTGAAAACCAAAAACCTGAAATGAAAGAGAGTGAAAACCTGAAATGAAAGAGTGAAAACCTGAAATGAAAGAGTGAAAACCTGAAATGAAAGAGTGAAAACCTGAAATGAAAGATAGTGAAAACCTAAAACCTGAAATGAAAGATAGTGAAAACCAAAATCATTAAGACCAATTGACATAGGCTAGAACACCAAGGCTACATCAAAATGTTATGCTATGCATAGTTATGCAGGGATTGTCTTTAGTTATGACAAGCTCCTAGCATAACATCATCATTCTCCAAAGTCGGAGTGTGGCTGCCCACATGGCGAGTTAATTTTTACTATTTAAAAAAATAAATTCTAGTGATATTGTAAAGCGCATGGAGCTTAAAGGTATGCGCTATATAAATCTTAATAAATAAATAAATAAATAAATAATCCAAAACGGTCACGCACGTAAATGTTGTCATCCCTAGCTGGTGCATTTGTACCATAGTGTTCAAGTGCTTCGGCTGTTGGGACGATCCCTGGAGTCTTTTAGCCAGGGTACGACAGCAACAAACAACAAACAGACAGGAATAATCGCATTATTCCTCCTCACACAGTGTGGCAGAGGAATTCTTCGTCTGCGTTCCCAGGCCATATGGCCATAATGGATGAGGTACGTATGTGTCCGTTTTCCAGTCTCTCCGCTGCATTCAGCCAACGCATTCCAATTTCGGAGTAGGGCAGAGGACTAAAATCAGAGCATTTCATCAGGGGTATGCATAAAACTAACTGGTATGTAGGGAAATGCATCAACATTGCATTGAACAAACACAAATATGTATTCATTTCAAACCATAATCCAGATTTCAAAAATATGTATTCATTTCAAACCATAATCCAGATTTCAAAAATATGTATTCATTTCAAACCATCATCCAGATTTCAAAAATATATATTCATTTCAAACCATAATCCAGATCGTCATACATATACATGGATGCAGTCTTGCCTCGGATACAAGGCGGCACCTGTTTTTCAAAATTCTGACCACAAAAGAAAAGCCTGGAATAAGCTTCAAATTGAGTATGATTTTGCTTTTCTTCAGATTTGGGAAGGGGGGGGGGGGGTGCTGTGCGGCCCCTGGACCCCTACCTTGCCTGTTTTAGGATTTTCTCCAGTTGTATCCATGCATATGACACATTCAAAACGTCTTTCAAAGTACGTAATATGCTTTGCACGAGAAATATAAATCACTTTGAAACAAGACACTATTCAAATGTGCCCCAAACGTCTTTGAAAGACTTTGAATTAAAATGAAAACACTCATTTTTGCACAAGATCGTTTAAAACAACTTTGAGGATATGATAAACATTGTTTTTAAATTCAAACTGCAAAATCATTCAAACGATATTAAAAACAACAAACAAAACTGTACACATCATTTAAAAACTTACATAAGAAACACATGTACAGCTAGGATATTACTTTTTTTTTCTTATCAAAATGGACAATCTCAATAATTTTGTTACACAAAGACCATCAAAAGGAGTTCACTTAATCATAATTTTACATGTTACATCATGTGGAACAGTTTACTTAAATTGTAATCTCAAATATTTCATGCATAGAATCTGGTTCAAGTCAGTCAGATGGCCTGAAGAAAACTGCGTAATACAGTATTTGCCAATACATGCATTATGGACGGCACGGATGAAACCATTCTTTGTTATTACGTGATGCTTAAAGGGGCACCCTGACGGATGAGTTTTTGTAAGAAAAACGTCGCGATCACCAGGAAAACACCCTTTACAGAGATTGCAACACTCACTTTGCTCTGGTTTCCTAGAAATCAAATCGGCGATTCCTCCTTGGCGCAGGTGCTGTAAGTCAAATTCTTTCACCCAAAGAGAAGGCGTGTGCCGTCTCTTTTCTAATGGCCGCCAAATCGCTTGCACGAAATTTTCGCAATACAAGCCTTTACTTTTTTTCTTTTTAATTTCATACAGTTTATCTAAAGGAGTTTCGCTCACAGCAAAGTAAATAGCTCCAATTTTTTTTTAAAGCACTACAAAAAAAGAAAACGCTTCAACCACAATGAGTGACCTCCACCCACCCCATCCAAAATGACTACTATCTCCGCCGAGGAGGAATCGCCATTTGGACGGTTTAATTTATAGGAAACCAGAGCAAAGTGAGTGTTCCGATCCTTGAAAAGGCTGTCTTTCTGGTGATCTCGACGTGTTGCTTGCAAAAACTCAAACGTCAGGGTCCACCTTTGAACATTAGAATCTTAAATGCTATGCAAAAAGTATCCCCGGAGCATCATTGGCAAGTTGGTTTTGTTTGAAGAAGGATAACTGTACACTCAAAGCTTGCACTACAGTGTGTGTTGCCTCAGTCTCTCCCTGTGAGGATACTGGGGGGGTGGGGGGGGGGGGGGGGTCTTTCGTACAAATAGTTCCCCCACCTTCTGGAAGTTCGTTGCTGTTAACTTCCTCTAATCTGCCACTCTCTTTTACTCTGCCTTTTCCCTTTGCTTTCTATCATCTACTATCTTTCTGACTTATTGACCCATTCTCCTGCCTTTTCCCTTTGCTTTCTATCATCTACTATCTTTCTGACTTATTGACCCATTCTCCTGCCTTTTCCCTTTGCTTTCTATCATCTACTATCTTTCTGACTTATTGACCCATTCTCCTGCCTTTTCCCTTTGCTTTCTATCATCTACTATCTTTCTGACTTATTGACCCATTCTCCTGCCTTTTTAAAAAAAAAATCTTCCAAATAATGGTTTTCCTTTGAGCTCCTCCGAAATCGGAATGTGTCGGCTGTACGCAGTGGGGAGACCAGTGAAAACTGAAGACCGGACACATGTACCTTGCCCAT
The DNA here is from genome assembly GCA_017654935.2 of Phymorhynchus buccinoides. Lineage (NCBI taxonomy): Eukaryota > Metazoa > Mollusca > Gastropoda > Neogastropoda > Raphitomidae > Phymorhynchus > Phymorhynchus buccinoides. The sequence goes on from CM065683.1 coordinate 4,297,794, forward strand.
TATGGCCATATGGCCTGGGAACACAGAAGAAGAAGAAGTGTTGCACAGTTTCAAGCGCATTCTTTAAAGCTCCATTAATCCTGTGTTACAGCAGTGACATACCATTGTTCCCGCATACCGCTAGTTCCACACACCATTGTTTTTGTGTGTGTGTGTGCAACGCAAAATTGTGGTGTGTGTGAGTGTGTATGCATGTGTGTGTGCGCTCACGCATGAGTTTATCTGGGTTTAACAGACACAGAGAGAGAAAGAGGCATTTTAGCATTATGAGGAACTAGCATTTGTGGGTTGCATTTACTTTGGAGTCACCTCGCACACCGTCACATACACAAATTTCCTGCCACCAGAGGGCGTCAGTCGTCGACGTAGCCCACGGTAACGGCCTCCTGGCGGTACTGGATCAACTCGGAGGGCTGGAGGTCGCCAACGAAGAACTGCGTCTGCTTCCACCTCTTGGGAATATCCTTGCGGCCGTGCTCGTCCAGGAGGCGGAACCCCTCCAGGCGGATGCAGGGGAACTTGGCGGTCTGGTGCAGCAGGATGCGCCCCCAGTCCTCCCCGCAGTTGCGACACACCACGGACCCACGCACCTGGATGCTCCCTGAAATTATTATTATCATTATTATTATTATTATGAACATTTGGCATGCCTAATCAATTTAATGCCCTAGGCGTTTACAGTATAGCATAATAAACAGATTTGTACTATATCTGGTTTAACTTTGTGCTGGTTTGCTTTTATTGTAGATTTTCGATTTTGGTGCAAAGAGGACACCATTCTCTTGTAGAATGTCTTCTTGCTCAAGTTGGCATCCACTGGACAGTCAAATTGCAGGCCAATCATGCAAACTGACGAGACCTTCTCTAGGTCGAAACAGCTGTCTTTGCATAAGGCACTGTCCCTCCCCCATTTGGAGAAAAAGTAAATCGGCACAAAAGTACATAAAGTTAACGTTAACTGGTTTTGTTTCTTAGGTTCACAAATACAGACTTTGGACACACAAAAGTTTTATAAACGTTTTAGCTGTACCTTTTTATCTCATGTCAGTTTCAAAACTTACTTTCCAGATAAGAGATAATGAAAATCTCGAAAGCTTGAAAGCATTGGTGTTTTTTTGAAATAATAAACAGATATAACACAATGACTCACCATACTCTTTAGGAAGGTAGATTCATGAAATCTTTCACTAACGGACTCACTGTATTCTTTGTGGAGGTGGATTCATGAAGTCTTTCATCAATTAAAAGACTCACCATACTCTTTACAATCTTTAGCGGGGTAGATTCGCTCGTCGGTGCGGTTGCGGTACTCCAGGTCGATGACGACGCGATGCATGCCTTCGATGATCCGGATGTCGGACGACACCAGGGCGAAGGCGTCGCAGGTGCGACAGCGAAACACCACCTCCCCCGCCCCCAACTGCCGTCCGTGGCAGGCCGCCAACTCCACGTCACGCTTGCTCTTCTCCTCTCTCTGGATCTCGTCCCGCTCGCTATGAAATTTGGCAGGTCTGCAGGAATTACGAAGGATTATTATGTAAGCCCCTATATGAGTCAGTGTAGACTAATCAGTGTAGAGTGTCACAGTGGTAGCGCGTTCGCTTCGTGTCAAATAAACCCGAGTTCGAACCTGGGTACAGGGGATTTTTCCTCTCACTTTGCATTAGGCCTTGCGGTCTGAACGTGGAGTCTTTCGGATTAGACGATAAACTGAGGTCCCGTGTGCTCATGCACTTAGCACACGCTAAACCCAGTGGCAACGGAAAAGTTGTCATTTGGTATAAGTTTACCCCCCTCCCTTCCTTCCTCATCAGTCACACAAAAATCGCATGCAAAAAATGTATTAACAAAAATTGGGTGGCGCTCCTCTGGCTGCCACGCGCTCTCCAGGTGGGAGGAACCCGAATTTCACAGAGACGCTTCTGTGACTATAATTTACCTAACCTAACCTAATCTAATATGAGTGTATGTATGCATGGTGTGCGTGTGTGTGTGTGCGTGCATGCATGTGCATGCGTGTGTGTGTGTGTATGTTGTGAATATATACTGTTACTTAATGCTTGCGAATTGTGTGACAATGCCTACGTGTATTAGGCCTATTATAAGTAGTAGTAGTAGTAGTAGCAGTAGTAGTAGTAGTGGTAGTAGTTGTAGTGTTAGTAGTAGCAGTAGTAGTAGCAGTAGTAGCAGCAGTAGTAGTAGTAGTAGCAGTAGTAGTAGTAGCAGTAGTAGCAGTAGCATTCTCAACTCTAGTAGTAGCAGTAGTAGTAGTAGCAGTAGTAGTCACAGCAGTTGTTGTTGCTGATTGCTATGTGCATTGTTTTGCTGCTCATGTTATTGGATTTTTGTTTCATGTTTTTATTCCATTTCAATTCTGTGTAAAGCGCCATAGTAGGATGGGCGCTGTATAAATTTTCCTCATTATTATTATTATTATGAGCTTTTGCCATGCTTGATCAAACTAAAGCCATCGACTCAAACACACATTGCAAACAAGTACAAGCAAGCATGCACAATGATGCACAAACCCAGGAAAAGATATTGCAATAAACAAGGAATCAGGCGAAACAAAGATATCACAACCAGACACACACACACACAAGGGGGGGAGGGGGTTCTTTCATAATCATAGTTCCCCCACCTGGACGTTCTGTGCTTGTAACTTCCTCTAATCTGCCACTCTCTTTGATTCTGCCTTTTCCCTTTGCATTCTATCATCTGCTATCTTTCTTTCTGACTTATTCTCCTGCCTTTCCCCCCAAAAATATATTTCCCAAATCGGGATGTGTCGGCTGTACGCAGCGGGGAGACCAGTGAAAACTGAAAACCGGACAAATACATACTTGACCCATTATGGCTTTTTGGCTTGGAAATGCAGAAGAAGAAGAAGAAGATTGATGATACAGTAATTAATGATAACAGTGATGTCACTCACGTGGTTCTGATCTCCTGCTGCAGACCTTTGATGGCTTCGTGCATCATCATCTCCCTGATGAGGTTCACCTCCTCCTTCACCTGCACCCCCTGGTCTTGGCTGGCCAGCGTCAGGAACCGACTGTCCTCCGCTCTGGCTCGCCCTGCCAACAAAAAGGGCCGCATGTTTCGGACTACACTGTATAAGGCCAGGGGCGGACCAAATGATTCGAAAGGGGGTGGTAGGGTGGTGGGGGTTCTGTTAGAAATCCAGGGATCTGCATAGGTCCTGGGTTAACCCAATGACTCCCAACCATTCGAACCGGGAATTGATCCCAGTTCCCGAGAGATGGGAATTAACTCCGAACGTGACACCAAATCTTTTCATTAAAAAAATCACCCAGAATAAAGTCTAACTCACATTTCATTTCTGAAAGATGCATATTGAATAGCAATGATGATATTATTATTCCAAAGTTAACACACTGTCACACAACAAACCATGAACTGGAATAAAAAAAATCCGTAATGGCACTCCGAGCATCGCGCCGAGTCAATACTGCGTCACGTCACGTGGAAAGAAGAAAACAATTTGGGGTCACTTCGAAAAATCCGTTCAAAAAGACTAGTGGGTGCTTTCCCTTGCTGTAAGAACCAAAAACGGACCAGCGAGACTGAGGTAAAGGAAGAACTAACTTAGTATATTGCATTGTGGGTAGGGAGAAAGTGAAAGTGAACGTACTAGACCTGGCGTTCAGCAGGCGCAATCAGCGCATACGGGCTGCATGAGTTGACAAAATTCGGTCAAATTTGGCGTCTGTGTCCTAGAGAGGGTTAAGATGTTGTGACCTGGTGGGGACCTAGGGGGCAAGGATTGAGCCATTGTCTTACTTTTTACCCCTGTATAAGATCCTTATATAAGACACATGCTTCAGCCCTGAAAGTGGAAAATGTTGTCCACCAGCCTTTGGCTGGTAACTTATTTTTGTACCAGTCAAACCAAAATTGTTACCAGCCAAACCAAAAGTTGTTGGCCTTGTCATCGAAGAGAAGCCACGAAAATTCTTTCTTCCTTTTTGGTAGAAAAGTTTGTGTTTCACTCTTACCCTTTTTGGTGATGGCTGCGATGCCTTTGAACTAAGTTGAAGCCGAAGAACGTTTCATTTCGAACATGCACTGGCTGGCGAGCACGCAAATTGCGTATCATATTTCCGGTGCGTGGGAAAACATGGATTGAGAAAGGAATCTCGCACGAGAAAGAACATCGTTTTTTGCCCACTCGCATTTGGCGGGTGAAGTGAATTATAAACTCGCCAATTTTGTTTTGGACTCGCTATGGCGAGTAAAATACTCGCCACTTTCAGGGCTGTGCTGTGAGGCAAAGAGGGAGAGGGTGGTGTACCGGAAACCCTGGAAACGCCCCTCAGGTCCGCCCCTGAAGTTGATATTTGTTTCCCCCAGACTGAGACCCCTGTGCCTTATAACGTGACTAACAAAATAGTAAGAAAATATAATAACAAAATCTGAATTTTCTGTGTTAAATTTGGGGGGGTGCTCCTTATAATCAGGTTCACCTTATAATTAAAAGACTACGGTAGGAATGAATGTCATGGGTGGAACCTCGAACCTCTGCTTGAAGATTTGTCCAACTTATGGGACTGAACCGACGGGCCAACGTGCGTACGCGCACACATGTGTGAGTGTATTCTATGTGTGTTTGTGTATGCCCCCGAAGCTGAAGAAAAAAGATGAAAGTTTTAAGCAATTTGAAGTATTGTAAGCATGATCTCAAGTAAGAATTCAATACCTGGCATGTGTGACAGATACAAAAGATGGGATTGGAGTTGTTGTCTCTCTTCTTTCTCTTCCTATTCTCCTTGCTTCTCTCCTTGCGTTATTCTAGTCCCCACCCCACACTCAGCCCCTCTTTTTGACCTCCATCATTTCACCAGATATCAACTGAAGGTCAAACTGGAAACCTGTTATATCACTTGCAGACAGCTTTAATGGAATCATTGGACTTTTGACCCTAGCATGCCTGTCTGGGCTATTGTCTGGAATTAATAGGAAATAGAGAAAGTGTGTGTGTGTGTGTGTGTGTGTGTGTGTGTGTGAGAGAGAGAGAGAGAGTGTGTGAGTGAGTGAGTGAGTGAGAGAGAGAGAGAGAGAGTGTGTGTGTGTGTGTGTGTGTGTGTGTGTGTGTGTGTGAGCTTGGTACACTCCTTTAGTCTCTATCCTTACCTGAAGCTACATATTTCATGGTTTTCACAAGCAGTAGACAAGTGACTACTAGTAGTATAGAGCACAGTGACAATGGTAGCTAACTTGTGGTAGCTAACACTCCTACTCCTAGTAATAGTTGAAGGCCTAGACCTGGCAGTAGTAGTGATTAGGCCCAGTAGGCTGAGACACTCAGGCTGAGTAGCAGGGAGACACACAATGCAGTATCATGAGTATGCTGCTCCAGGCATATCAAACTTTCAACACCATTCGCGACCATCGCTGCGCTTTCCATTAAATCACTGTCACTTGCTTCTGATGCCCTCCCAGCCTCTATAACCCACAAGCAATCTCTTTGTTAGTCTGTCAGTGGAGGCATTGTTCGACCATGTTTAACTTAAATTTAACTTTCGGTGATGGCGGCCAAGTGAGGGTTGATAACTCTCAGCGACCTAATGACTGCTTGGGCCCACACAGATTGAATTTTGGTACGGATTATCCAAAAGAAGTAAGAGAGGGGCGAGATTGTAATAAAACAGAGATTTATGGATCTCTACCACTGAAATATTTTCTTCTGGCAAGCCAACTGCCGGAATAGGTCCGAAATTGCTGGAATTCTGCCTTCCGGCAGCCCCACATGCACCCATGGAACGTATGCTTGTCTGTCGTTTCCGATACAACTGCCTACATCGACTACAACAGATAGCAGAGGGGGGCAGCCGCTATTCCCGCGGGCTGGGCTACATTTTGGTTATGGTGGAGATGCCTTGCCCAGGGTACATCCCCACCCTTGTGGCCAAAGGGATTTGGGGACAGCTGGCGTTGGGCAATGTCCCCCAAACATGAAAGGCAGGGGTCCAGGGGCAGTACCTTTGTTAGTTGGTGAGGGGGGAACTTGAAGCACTGAATGTATAGAAGTTGAGGGAACTATTGGTATGAATGACCTCCTGGTATCCCCACGGGGGGGGGGGGGGGGGGGGGGGGGGGATGCGAAGCTCCATGGGTGCACCTCCCCAAAATGAAAAAAAAATGAAAGGCAGGGGTCCAGGGACCCATGGCCCCGGCAGGGTACAGAGGCAGAGCCCTGTCGGACGATTCAGGGGGGACAAGTTAAGAGAGAGATATAACGAGACAGACAGTTAAAACGACAAACAGAGACAGTCTGAGTCTGATAAGCCTTGTAAAATTACTACACTGCCTTTGTAAACTTCCAAGATAGAACAACCAAGTTCAAAACGCCCCAAATCACTTGTGATCAATTTTTTTTTTTGTGGATGAATTACAAAAAAACAAGTTCAGTTTCTGGTAAAATTAAAAATACTGAAATCAGTGTAAAAATGAAAGAAGCTCAAAACCCCCCACCTCTGGCCTGGACCATGGCGATTTCGTTGGTGACGTGGTTGTAGCGGATCACCAGGTTGCACTTGCGGATGTCCAGCCCTTCTTCGGCCACCGACGTGGCAATCATGACCTTGTGGGCACCGTGCTTGAAGTACTCCATCACATCCACCTGCTGGGTCTTGGTCATGCCTGGACCATGATCATCATCATCATCATCTTATCATGATCATTATCATCAAATTTATCATTATTATCATTATTAAATTCATCATCATGACCTTGTGGTCACCGCTCCTGAAGTACTCCATCACATCTACCTGCCTGGATCATTATCATCATCATCATCATCAAATTTATCATCATCGTCATCATCATCATCGTCACCATCATCATCATCAAATTTATCATCATCATCATTGTCACCATCATCATCATCAAATTTATCATCATCATCATTTGTCACCATCATCATCATCAAATTTATCATCATCATCATCATCACCATCATCATCATCAAATTTATCATCATCATCGTCACCATCATCATCATCAAATTTATCATAATCATCATCGTCACCATCATCGTCATCAAATTTATCATCATCATCATCGTCACCATCATCATCATCAAATTTATCATCATCATCATCGTCACCATCATCATCATCAAATTTATCATCATCATCATCGTCACCATCATCATCATCAAATTTATCATCATCATCATCATCAAATTTATCATCATCATCATTGTCACCATCATCATCATCAAATTTATCATCATCATCATCGTCACCATCATCATCAAATTTATCATCATCATCATCGTCACCATCATCATCATCAAATTTATCATCATCATCGTCACCATCATCGTCATCAAATTTATCATCATCATCATCGTCACCATCATCATCATCAAATTTATCATAATCATCATCGTCACCATCATCGTCATCAAATTTATCATCATCATCGTCACCATCATCATCATCAAATTTATCATAATCATCATCGTCACCATCATCGTCATCAAATTTATCATCATCATCGTCACCATCATCGTCATCAAATTTATCATCATCATCATCGTCACCATCATCATCATCAAATTTATCATCATCATCAAAGTTACTGAAGTGGAAAGCAGCTAACTGAAAAATGGGTATGACCAAAATAAAAATGGGAAAAATTCACAATAATGTTTTTATGGTCCCAATTAAAATAATCTTTGTGGCGAAACGTTATTTTTTTCCATCTCAAAATATCGACCATCTCAATAAAACGTCAATCCTTTCGGCTTTGACTTATCGCACTAGGATTGTTACTAATTTCGCCATAATGGCTTTGTGGTAACCACACCTGAGAAAAAGACATTACCCTTCACATCTATCTGCTGCAGCTTAGTTAAGCCTGCCTCTCACTTGTACCTTCACCACCTGCTTTCTTTCTTTCTCTCACTCTCTCCCCTTCTCTCTCTCTCTCTCTCACCCTAAAACTCTCACTTGTACTTTCATCACCTGCTCTCTCTTTTTCTCTCCCTGTCTCTCTCCTTCTCTCTCTCACTCTCTCCCCTTCTTTCTCTCTTTCTCACCCTAAAACTCTCACTTGTACTTTCATCACCTGCTCTCTCTCTCTCTCTCTCTCTCTCTCTCTCTCTCTCTCTCTCTCTCTCTCTCTCTCTCTCTCTCTCTCTCTCTCTCTCTCTCTCTCTCTCTCTCTCTCTCTCTCTCTCTCTCTCTCTCTCTCTCTCTCTCTCCCCTTCTCTCTCTCTCTCTCTCTCTCTCTCTCTCTACATACACACACAAATACAAATGACCAGGGACACACCCACCCCCTCTGTCCGTGGAGGGTCCGGCGCCGACCATCCTGCCCGGCTTGAGCGCTCGGAGCCGGGGCCTCGTGAGCATCCACTTGAGCAGAGCCGTGGCCAGGTCGCGAGTCTTCACAAACACCATGGCTCGCGAGTCTGGCTCGTCCAGAAATGCCTGCCCAGTTTTCAGCGCCGTTAATACGATGTTTCAGAGCTGATTCTAGGATTTTTTAAAAGTGGGGGCGTTCGTTCCCCCCCCCCCCCCCCCCAAGAATGAAAAAAGGGGGGCAGGTCCCATGGTTACGAGGGGAGGGGGAGGTGGGGGGAGGCGGCTGATTCAATCTTCGCTAGCCATGGCCACTTCTTCAACCATTCGTCTTGGAACCGGTGTTCCCTCGCACTAGTGCCGTTATCTTCGGGCTGCTTCTCCGAGAATGTTGCTGCAGTAGCAGTTTCTGCAACATCTTCTGCACACTCGTTTGGCAGAGGATTTTTCTTTGTTACTTTGCCGCACCACAAAAATCAAAGTTGAAAAGCATCGTTGTCTACTTCATTTTGAAGAAAATTTAACATGGCTGGTAGGACTCTTGCAACTTCTTGTCGGTAAAACGACATGAACGCAATTGGTGGATTTTTATTAATCCCTACTATCTATTTAACTTAATACTTACCAACACCTGAAACAATTGCATTAGCGTTAAGCGACCTGGAGCTATACCATAGCACATAGAAAAACGAAAGTAGGCATCTGGCCTTGACCCCTAGCCGGATGTGGGGCGGGAGTGATCCCCCCTTACCGGTCTAGCAGTGGCTAGGCCAATGAGCGCCTACTTCCGCCATTACGCAATTTTACAGGAAGCATCTTTATTAGTGAGGGAGGATACAAGGGAGGGTACCTCGTTTGTTTCAGGTGTTGGTAAGTATTAAGTTAAATAGATAGTAGGGATTAATAAAAATCCACCAATCTACTTTAACCATACTGTACCAACACCTGAAACAATTGCAGATTACCAAAGTGGAGGAGGGTAGATGCTTCAATACCCCCAAACCACAGAGTGAGAGCAAGAACCTGGGAGCTTTTTTCCCACGAACACTCTTCTGAAAAACAGAACCCCTGTACTCCCTTTTTTTCCTCTTAGACAACTAGGTAATCCTAGGCAAAAGAGTTGGGGAAAAAGGGGGGGTGGGGTGTGTGTGCCCCAATATTGCCCCAAAACATCATTGCAATGATATACCCACTAAAAAACAACATAGGGGGTGGCTGATGGGAGCTTGTCCCCGTACTCACTGGTTTTAGAGGGAGACGGAGGTCTGGGCGACAACTACCTTCTTGATCGTGAAGGAGTCGTCGTCGTGCTGCGTGGAGATGTCCCGCAGGTAGAAGCTGAGGAAGGTGTTGAGCGACCTCCAGTAAGCGGATGACATTATTTTAACCATGGGCACCCCCTTAACCAGAGCGAGCGAGGCGCTGATTGCGCGGAGCTCGTGGACCCTGACAGAGCCAGATGGCAGGCTAACTGGAGACTGAGAATAGGAAAGCTTGATACAGTCTAGCAACCATCTAGCAACCGTGTTCTTTGAAACGTCCTTAGTGTACTTAGGGTTGATAGAGAGAAACAGTCTCCTCCTAGAACCCCTAAAACCCTTGGTTCTGGAGAGATAGGACCTGAGGGCGCGGACCGGACAAAGGAAGCGGTCGGCGTCATCCGGACAGAGGATAGTCCTAAGACTGGGGATGGAGAGAAGAGGTGACTCGACATCGCCGGGTTGATTTTTGGCCCTGAACTCGCACGGCTTTACAAAACTGGCATTTGCAGACTCTTTAGTTGCTGCCGGCTAGGCTTCCAGAGGCGGGAAATGCGAATGACTCAACCTCTTGGAAGCGCCAGAAACAAGTGGGAAAACAGAGTGGAATTTGTGCTCCGTATGTTTTCGTCCACTGCTTCTAAACAGACTTTCGATTTGCCAAACATTTTGGTGTGAGCATACATAGGTGTGTGGTGAACAGCATTGTGTGAACAGTGATTCGAACCAAAAGCTAGTTGTGGTGTAATTAGTGTTAATTAATAAACCACGCTTTGTGTACATTATAGCAGTCAGGGTTGGAATAGAACAGCAGTGCGCGCTATTTTAAAGGCCTAGGTTTTTCCCTCAGTACCACAGATTTATGTGGCATTTTCCTCGGCGTGTTCTGTCTAAAGTAGCCAGTGTTGATAAGTGTGCTTTTACATATAAGTTCTAGAGTCATCTTGTGTTTAAAGTGTGTAGTTAGTTAGGTGCTCAGTCGAACAGTAGCTGAGCAATTTAAATTGAAAGACAACTAGTGTCAGTGTGTAGTTTCTCCACAGCACAAAGCAAAGAGGAACACTCTTTACTAGGCTATACTCTTCAAGCCACCAAGCCTTGCTGCACTGCTGCGCGCGTGTGTAGTAAGCAAGCTGCCAGCGACCAAATAGAACTTTGGCTGTAGCAGCCCACTTGTGAAATCCTGCCTGCGTGCTACCTTTGCTGCCGCGTGAAGTCTCGCTACGGTCAAGGAATGGGAGGGAGGGATGGATGGGGAAGGAAGGAGATGCAAAAGAGGAGGAGGTGAGTGGGTTTCACGATAGCACATATGTGGGAACTAAATGATCCAAATTGAACGGCCGTGCTCGGGCAGAAAGCAAAGAGAAACCAACGAAAAATCCCCGGAGAACTCCACGTCCCTGGGGAGTCCGCTAAGGGCGTGGAGGCCACTGACCCGTCTGGTCGAAGCCAAAGCAATCAAGAAAACCGTCTTGAGAGTGAGGACTTTGAGGGAAAGGGAAGAGAGAGGTTCACAACGATCCCTTAAATAATTCAACACAAGAAACACGTCCCACTGAGGGAACCGGACAGTCCTCGCCGGGGCCCGTAAACGCACCGCGTCCAGGAAGTGGGAAACCTGCGGAGCGGAAAGCTTAGAGGTTCGGTCAAAACCCAAAGCTAATGAAATGGTGTTGATGAGAGAGGCCCTGTAGCCAGAAAGGGTCTGAGCAGAGAGGCCCTTAGTTCTGTGCAGATGTGACAAGAACTCCACAAACTGGACTGTGGAAGGGCGCAGCGCGTCAAATTTCTTGCGCGCGCAGAAAGAGAACCATGCCTTCCAGCGCAAATCGTACAAGGCATTGGTGGATTGGCGCCGAGAGGTCAGCAGAAGTTCCACGGTTCTTGAAGAGAAGCCCTGTCGCCGGAAACCGAGTTTTATAGTTTCCATGCGGCCAGGTTTAGCCTGAAAGGGTTTGGATGGCCTAGACCGCTCCTTGGCTGGAGGAGGGTCTTGGGTGTGAGCCCCAGCATGAGGGGGGCGTCCCTGGCCAGAGCCAGCAGTTCTGGAAACCAGTGTTGAGTCGGCCAATGGGGCGCGACGAGGATCATGTCTGGTCTTTCCAGGAGGCACTTGGCCAAGACTTTCGTGAGCAACGCAGTCGGGGGGTAGGCGTAAACCGACATCCCCGACCAAGACATCGCAAAGGCGTTGCGGGCCAAGGCCTGAGGGTCCCTGACTGGGGACACGTACAGAGGTAGACGATTGCTGTACCTCGTGGCAAAGAGATCCACCATGGGCTTGCCCCAGCGTCTCCAGACTGGGGTCAAGGCCCGATGCGCAATCGTCCACTCCGTTTGAAGCACCTGATGAGAGCGGCTGAGTTGGTCCGCCAGAACATTGAGTTTTCCCGGGACAAACTCCACTGACAGGGAGATCCCGTGGCTGTCGGCCCAAACCAGAGTGTCCTCCGCCGTCAGAGACAGGGAGGCTGAGCGGGTGCCCCCCTGACGACGGAGGTACGCCAAGCTGGTCGAGTTGTCTCCGCAGACCGTGACCTCCTTTCCCCGAATCGCGGGGAGAAAGTGGATCAGGGCCAGCCGGATGGCTTCCAACTCGAGCCAGTTGATATGGAGACGTGTTTGTGGCTCTGTCCACACGCCCGAGGTTTCTTCCGTCTCCATATGGGCTCCCCACCCGCTTAGGGAGGCATCCGTGTGGATGAACAGCTGGGAACCCAAACGACTGATTGGGACCATGCTGTTCATCCAACACGGGTCGGTCCAAGCCATGACCGCCTTCCGAAACCAATCCCCCAACGCGACCTGCTGGTCGAAGTGGGATGGGTCCAGGATGCGCGCCGTCAACTCCCGTTGCAGTGGCCTTTTGCGCACTCTGCCCAACGGGAGGAGCTCCGCTACCGACTCCATGAGGCCCAAAAGGCTGAGGAGTCGGCGAAACGTGGCCGACTTCGCCTCTGAGAGGTCGGCCACGAGACTGACAATGGCTGAAAGCCTGCCCTCGGACGCCGTGACCGTAAAGTTCACGGTGTCGAAGCACATGCCGAGATAGGTGAAGGTCTGAGAGGGGGTCAGATCTGACTTCTTGGAGTTGATGCGGAACCCCAGCCGAAGCGAGAGGTCCGCAAGAACTCGGGTGTGGTCGAGCGAGAGAGCGCGAGAGGATGCGAGTAAAAGCCAGTCGTCGAGAAAGACCTTTAACCGCAGCCCCTGCGAGCGGGCCAGAGCGGCCAGCTCTCTGGTCACCTTGGTGAAGATCCAGGGGGCCAGAGAGAGACCGAATGGTAGGGCGTTGAATTGGAAAGTTTCTCCCTTCCAGACGAAGCGGAGAAACTTTCTGCGGGAAGGGTGGATGGACAGATGGAAGTAAGCGTCTTGCAAGTCCACTGAGGTTGCCCAGTCCCCTGGACGTATGAACGAACGGACCGTGGACGGAGTTTCCATCTTGAACCTGGTTTTGTGAAGAAACTTGTTCAGCGGAGACAGATCCAGAACAGGGCGGTAACCGCCCGACTTCTTCGTGACCGTGAAGAGACGCGAGTAGAAACCGGGTCCTGGAAGAGGGACCCGGGAGACTGCGCCCTTGACGACCAGAGAGTCGACTTCCTGTTGCAGTATCGCCAACCGTACTGGGTCTGCCGGGGGGGAGAAAGCGATCGGTTTTGCCGAGAGTGGCGGTTCTAGCTCGAAGGGGAACCGATACCCTTCCCGCACGACGCCGAGAATCCAGGCGTTGTCGACAAGAGAGCGCCAAGCGGGATACGCCTGAGACAGGGCATCCACGCTGGACGCCACGACGCCTGCCGGTTCCCGGCAGCGCGCGGGCTCTACCGAAAAGACTGTTGCGGCTTCCCGCCGGCCGGTCGGGAAGAGCCCCTCGTAGAGGGGTTGCGAGGGCGGTAAGGACGGTGACCTCCCGTGTGCCTAGCCACGTACTGAGAGGACTTGGAGTCCTGAGTCCTCGGGAAGATTGAGCGCTTTCTGCGCTCCAGGGACCGACCCCCTGGCCTGAACCGAGCAGAGTGCGATTCCGAGCTCTGCCTGGCCTGCTTGACTAGCAGAGCCAACATGGCCTCGTGGCCGTCCTGAGCCTTACGCTCCGAAGACAGCTTGATCACCGAGCCGAGAGCTTCCTCCCCGAAGAGGCCCGAAAGGGGAAGAGGAAGGGAACGGAGTTGCTCTTTCTCCCTTGCCGAGAGGGTTTTTGCCTTCGCGAGAAAGCTGTCCCTTGCGATCGCGGAGGTTTGGACCTTGAGGGAGGCGAGGACATCCGTAAGACTCTGGAGAGCCTCACCGAGCGCGGCGAGAGAGACTCCCACAGCCGGTTCGTCGACTTGCTCGAACAAGCGAAAGTCCATCGGGGACCGAGAGGGAGCAGAGCTCCCCAAGGAGTCCGAAGCGGTTTGAGCGAGAGAACTCGCGACCCCGCAGCCTTTGAGAGCGTCCGAAAGAGCTACTTCGAGGGTCCTGAAGGAGGAGGCCTTGAGGGTGAAAGAGTGACATCCTTCCGAACACTTGAGTCTGTCACTCTCTACCCCCGAGGGTTTTGAGAAACGGGCGAAAGGGAGATAGTCGTCATGGAGACCCAGAACCGTCCGGAACTGGGGAACCAAGAAAGAGCCGGAGGACGAAGACTCTTCGCGACTGCGCACAGAGTGGCCTTGAGCGAAGCGCCTGTCGTCCATCAGCCTTCCTGTACGCAACGATTCCTCCGCCCGGAGAATAGACTCCTGGAGGCAGGAGGGAGGCTGAAGGAAAAGATGGTCTTTCCCTTGCTGGAAAGAGCCAGCCGACTGGCCTGTGGCCGAGGCCGAGACGGGAGCGGAGAGGCGGACCACATCCGGGCACGCCCCGCCGATCACGTCCAGGAGGGCCTGGTTGGAAGAGTCCCGCACAACTGGAGGGTCGACGGGTGAAGCGGGAGGAGGAAGATTGCGAAAAGATTCCCTGATGGCTTTGAGAAGACGTTCGTCAAATGCCGGAGGAGAACGTGTCGGAGACAAAGAAGCCTCCGAGGATCCGTGGTTCATGGGTGAACCCGGCCGAGAGAGGCCTAGATCTGGTTCGCCAACGGAAGACTGTGGGGAGAGGGCTCCATCCTGCCCGCGGCCCGGGGAGCCAGGGAGGCCGAGGCCTCCCCGGTGACCCGCCGGGGGAGGCCCATCCTGTCCGCGGCCTGGAGTGCCGGGGAGGCCGCGGCCTACTAGGCCACGGCCCCCGAGGCCTCCTACCGAGGGAGGCCCGGGCCTGAGGGAGGCCCGGTGGGGGAGGCCCGAGGGAGACGGAGAGGCCGAGCGGGGCCGCTTGCCACCACGGTCGGCCGACCGGGGGCTACGGTGGCCCGAACGGCGGTAGGCTGCACTGGCGGGGAGGCCTTCGTCCACCGGCTCCGGGTCCATCCGGAGCCGAGGTGTAGGGCCTCCAGGCCTGGAATAGACTCAACCGGTGTCCCCACCATTGGGGGGATCACCGGGAGAACCTCTCGGACAGAGGCCCGCGGCCAGGGCGAAGCGTCCATGAGAGGCACCCTTCACGCCATCGGAGACTTTCCGACGATGAGGGGGTGTTAGCCGGTAGGCCTCGGGCTCCCCGGCCGGGGAGGTGTCGAGAGGCCTACGGCCTTCCGGGCTCGAGTTCCCTTCGAGACACCGGGATGTCTGCCCGAGGCCCCAGTCGTAAGACCTCGACCTATGGTCGGAAGGGGACCTCCTTCGCCCTCCCTCGAAAGGGGTGGGGAGACTAGGCGGGCCCCCGAGTGCAAACTTGCCACTCGGGGCGACAGACATGCGCGGCTGCGACTTATCCCACGAAGTTGAAGTCGAAGCCCGGGTAGAGGTGGTGGCCTTGGTGGAGAGAGGCCTCCTGTCTGAACAGAAAGGCACAACCGGACCTAAAGACGAATCTGGCCGAGAGGCCTTACACTTCGGTGGTGAGAATGTGAAACCCGACAACACTGGGACCGAAGAGGGCCTAGGAGGCCCACACGGTGAAGACTGAGAATGAGAGCGCTGAGACTTGGAGTGCTTGGACCTCGATTTGTGAGAAACTGAACGGATGGATTTATCCGAAGATTCCTTAGAACGGAAACGGCCTGCTTCGTCCCTAGGAAGAGGAGAATGGACCACGGGGTCAACCTGAACTTTAGGAGAAACATTCGAGTTTGAGCCAGAAGTGGCCATATCGTGTGCGTGCGCGCGTGCACTGGAGCACGGCGAGTGAGCGACGCGACAAAGAAAATTATATCTCAAGTTCTAGAAAAGAGAGAACTATAAAAACTGAGTCAATCGAGACTCAGATACACCCTATGTCCGATGATAGGAGGAAATGGAACAAACCCACCTAGTTAGAGTGCAATAGAAGAAAAAAGTCAGAGTGCTGGTAGCCCAGGTCTTGCCATGAACGCTGGAAAATAGTAATGGCGGAAGTAGGCGCTCATTGGCCTAGCCACTGCTAGACCGGTAAGGGGGGATCACTCCCGCCCCACATCCGGCTAGGGGTCAAGGCCAGATGCCTACTTTAGTTTTTCTATGTGCTATGGTATAGCTCCAGGTCGCTTAACGCTAATGCAATTGTTTCAGGTGTTGGTACAGTATGGTTAAAGTAGATTGGTGGATTTACACTAACACTGTAAAGGAACCAATGAAATGTGGAGAAATCATTGATTCCTGCTTCGTGCTTTCAGTTTGTGCAGACGATGGATTTAGCAGACGACGAAGGAATTCCCGCAGCCATCGGTAAAAAGTGCGGGCAGTTCTGCAAATCTGCGGCCGTCGGCCCGCGTTTAGACCCAATTATTGCGGGAAGGAACATATTTGGGGGGGATTGTACCAATCCTGCGTCCCAGAATCAGCTCTGTGTATTCACATCACGTACACCATTCCCAGTCCTTTCAGCAAATGCCCACATCTCCTTTTTGTGTGGATGGCAAGTCATGCAAAGTCTGGATGGCAAGTCATGCAAAGTCTGGATGGCAAGTCATGCAAAGTCTGGATGGCAAGTCATGCAAAGTCTGGATGGCAAGTCATGCAAAGTCTGGATGGCAAGTCATGCAAAGTCTGGATGGCAAGTCATGCAAAGTCTGGATGGCAAGTCATGCAAAGTCTGGATGGCAAGTCATGCAAAGTCTGGATGGCAAGTCATGCAAAGTCTGGATGGCAAGTCATGCAAAGTCTGGATGGCAAGTCATGCAAAGTCTGGATGGCAAGTCATGCAAAGTCATGGCAAGTCAGCAAAGTCTGGATGGCAAGTCATGCAAAGTCTGGATGGCAAGTCATGCAAAGTCTGGATGGCAAGTCATGCAAAGTCTGGATGGCAAGTCATGCAAAGTCTGGATGGCAAGTCATGCAAAGTCTGGATGGCAAGTCATGCAAAGTCTGGATGGCAAGTCATGCAAAGTCTGGATGGCAAGTCATGCAAAGTCTGGATGGCAAGTCATGCAAAGTCTGGATGGCAAGTCATGCAAAGTCTGGATGGCAAGTCATGCAAAGTCTGGATGGCAAGTCATGCAAAGTCTGCTTGTTGTCATAAATCCAATAAAAAAGGAGAGACATTTTTGGTCTACAGCATAACTAAGTCAAGTCGAAGTCATAAATACGCACAATGTGTACGTTTTCAGAAGCCCTGCTCGGTTAATCCTTAAAGTCCCTCGTACAGACCACATCAAACCCCACCTCAAGACCTTACACTGGCTTCCAGTTGAGGCAAGAATAAAATTGCTTGCCTCTGTTTCAATGCTGTCCA
Organism: Phymorhynchus buccinoides; assembly: GCA_017654935.2. Taxonomy (NCBI): domain Eukaryota; kingdom Metazoa; phylum Mollusca; class Gastropoda; order Neogastropoda; family Raphitomidae; genus Phymorhynchus; species Phymorhynchus buccinoides. Next base: position 4,315,126 of record CM065683.1, read on the forward strand.
TTCATCTAGTCCTGCCTACCTCTCTGATCTCGTTTACCTGTACTCACCAGGGTTCGTGGGGTCCTTTCAGGTGCTTTAAAGTGCTGTGAAATTGATCGGTCATCAAAAGGCCTGTTAAGTCCTTTATATGTGTGTGTGTGTGTGAATGTTTATTAATATTGAATATTATGTGCCTTTTTTGTGACTATTGTATGTACAAATTATAGTAAGTTGTTATTTTATGATGCATGCAACTGTATTTCAGTCCTATATATCTCTGTCTCCGTTTGTGTGTCTCTCTCTTGTCTCTTTCTCTGTCTGTCCCTCTGTCTGGCTCTGTGTCTCCGTCTCTGTCCTTCTCTGTCTGTATGTCTGTCTCTTTCTCTTTCTCTCTCTAGTTCTCTTTCTCTCTCTATCATTATAAGTGTGGGTGTGGGTGTGATTTGTTAATAGTGTGGCCTGGGCGTCTTTAAGTGTCCATCAGTGTGTGTTTCAAGTTGGTTGCGAAAGTGTACTGTAGATTATGTCATTCATTATTTGGGCGTGATTGAGAAATTGACTGAGGGATCAGGGAAGGGGGGTGTTGGTCAATGTTTGATGTATATTTTTTGTTCATTGGGTCTACTATTCATTTTAGTGATTTCTGTAAAGCGCTTAGAGCTTAAAGATTAGGCGCTATAAAAGTTGTCTTAATAAATAAATAAAATAAAATATCAGCAAGGAGGTCCTTTCAAATCAGTCAAAGGTCCTTTTAAAATTGGTGCGGTCAGTTTAAATCCTTTAATCGGGCCAAAAAACAAAACTAAGTACCTTGTCATAAGAAATGAACTCAAAAAAATATATTAAATGAAATAAAATTTGCCAAAAATCAATTGCCTTCGTATCTTTCGAGCAGACGATCTAATTTTAATAGTCACTGTAAATCCGGTCACGTGCGCGAGATTCGGCGAGATATCTTATGCGCCATGTTGAAATTTTTCCCACATGCGGCTGCTTCAGTGCTTGTTTTCAAGTAAAAAGTGTAAAAATGCCTGGAAAGTGTTCGTTTTCAGGATCGTTGGCTGAGAGGACATTTATAAGGACTGGGTCCGACAACAAACATGCAGTTCGTTGTGCATATTGTGAAAAAAACATCAACATCTTGTCAATGGGAGAGTCGGTGCTGAAACAACACGCAAAGACTGAAAATCACAAGAAAGCTGAAAGAAGGCACAAGGCGGAATCGAGGTGCAATGTGACCGACTTTTTTTTGCAAGCAGCAGATGTACTACTGTAACAACAAATGAATCTGCTCAGCCAAAAAAAAAAAAAAAAATAAGAATCTGCTCAGCCACAATCGCCGGCGTCTGGCTCTGCGCCCACCACGTCTGCAAGTACAACTACAAACAAGGTTTAAATAGGTCCTTTAAAAAAAATTGCTGGTCCTTTAAAGGTCCTTTTAAGGTCCTTTTTTGGCACTCTTCCAAGTCCCCACGAACCATGCTCACCCTCCAGGTCTCTCCGTTCGTCTTCTGACAAACTTATCCTTTCTATTCCTCGTACAAACACTAAGACATATGGTGAACGTTCCTTTTCTTTCAGCGCCCCTTCTGTCTGGAACACCCTACCATATGAACTTCGTTCTGCTAAATCTTTCCAGTCTATCAAAACCGCTCTTAAAACTCACCTCTTCCGGCAATACCTCTGATTTCTTCCTTGTCCCGTTTCCTGCCTTAAAATGATGTCCCCCACATTGTGGGCGGGTGGGTGTGCGCGCGTATGTGGGTGTGGGCGTGGGCATGTGCGTGCGTGCGTGTTGTGGCTGTGTGCATGTTTGTGATAGTTGATATTGTAGTAGCTTATTTATGATTTATGTATTTATTTAAACAATTGTGAAGCGCCGTGAGCTCAAGAGAGAAAGGGCGCTCTATAAATGTTATTTACTATTATTATTATTCATTGCCATTAATACCTGAAGCACCAGGTCTTCCAGAGCGATCAGCTTGGGGTTGGTGTTCACCTGCTGTCTGCTCACAGCTTCCAGGTACGGAAGGTTCTCTGCAACAACAACGACAAAGACAACAACGTACTGTACGCACTGCCCGTTGTACAGTATAAAAACAAGCAACGCAGGCTTTCACAAACTAAAAGGATCATAGATTAACATCATCTGATATTCAAAACATTCCTCAGGCATCAGAATAGTCCGAAGTCCAATCCTCTGAAAACCGTGGTAAAAGGGCCATCAAGGCCCCAGACTATAGAGGGACAACACTGAAATGAGTTCTCAACACCACCAAAAAGGCTTAATATAGTGATAAATCACTTTTAAATGCTATTTAACACAAAGGATAGCACTGAATAAAAAGACAAAACCTCCGACAAGAGAAGCCAATCCTCTGTCAGAAATTCTTAATCCTCTGAAATCCTCTGATCCTCTGACAATTCTGATGCCTGATTCCTGATGATGTTCGTCCGTCCCGAGGGATGAGGACCATCCGTCAACAGTTCCAGTGTCAAGGGGATCAGGATGTGGGGTGGGTACGAAGATGACTGATGCAAGGGTGCAACTCCCCAAAATGAAAAAAAATGAAAGGCAGGGGTCCAGGGACCCATGGCCCCGGCAGGGTACAGGGGCAGAGCCCCGTCAGACGATTCAGGGGGGGGGGGGGGGGGCAACTTAAGAGAGATATAACGAGACAGACAGCTAAAATGATAGACAGAGACATTTCGAGTCTGATAAGCCTTGTAAAAGTATTACACTTCCTTTGTATGCTTCCAAGATAGAACAACCAAGTTCAAAACGCCCCAAATCGCTTGTGGTCAATTTTTTTATTTTATAAATTAAACCCCCCTGAAGTTCACGTTTTGGGTAAAACCCCTGAAATCAGTGTAAAAATGAAAGAGTAGCACCCATGCAGTGATGAGTCCGATGCGGGCCTTGAAGGTTTTGTGACAGCGGGGACAGGAAAGAGAGTTGAGGGGATCTGTTGGAGTTGTTGGAGAATTGCTGGCTGCTCGTGCGATTTTTTTGCGCTTCTCAACGTGCCAGGGCTGTCTCGATTCGGTGAGCCTCGAACTTGGCAGCTCCCTTGGTGACTGCACCACGCCATGCTGGTAGACTTTCCCTGTCTGTCTGTCTGTCTGTCTGTTTTCCCATCCCATTCACACTTCCCCAAGTCCCCCATTTAAACTTGATAAAAAGATTTTTGTTGTTGATTGTTCTCTCTCTCTCTCTCTCTCTCTCTCTCTCTCTCTCTCTCTCTCTCTTTTTCAAAAACCCCATTCCCCATCTCCCCTTACTGGTTATGTATATATATATGTAAATAATGTTCTTGGGATTTTTTTTTTTTTTCATTTGTTGTTATTCTTAGTTTGCATTTTTTTTCTTCTTATTAATTTTATCTGTTTGCTGCTTTCTTGTTGTTTGCCTCAGGGCTGAGTGAAAAAAAGCTGTAACTACTTAGCTTATCTCATTACCCTGAATAAATAACATTTTGTTCGTTCGTTCGTTCGTTTGTTCTCTCTCTCTGTCTCACGAGTATTAACAATTATGCATGTGCGTATGGAAGTTTTATAAATCCACATTTCAACCTCTTTATCATAATATCACAGGCTTTGCTACCTTTATGTTCAAATCTCTATGTGTAATATTACGCCTTGCCATGTTTGTATTCTATGTTCGTATATGTACCAAGGACAGATTGGAAGACTAGGCGCTGCCTGAAATCTTTATCCTTGAAAAATAAAGTTAAAGTTTTGTCTCTCTCTCTCTCTCTCTCTCTCTTGTAGCTTTCTTGTCTCTTACTTTCAAAGAGGTCCCGCAGGATGCAGTCCATATGCGTCGTTCGTTTCCCCAGAGGGTCGTATTCCTTCAGCTCTTTCTGGAGAAAGGCCAGCGCTTCCTGGGTGTCACACTCATCGTTGATCATCAATGTCTCGTTGTAAAACTGTAACATCAAAGTAAAACGGCATCATAATGCTAATGGTCATAACTCATAAGTGTCTTTTCTACATACTATGTCTCTGTCTTTATTGTGTTGTTTTGTTGATTGTTTTATTGCGGCAAAAAGAATTTCCTGTAAAGTGGACAATAAAAATATTGATTGATTAATTGATTCTGATTGATTGATTGATTCTGATTGATTGATTGATTGATCGATTGATTGATTGATGACCCCCTGACCTTCAGCATGCATCGGGCGGCGTCCAGGTAGCGTCGAGCCTCGGAGTCGTCCAGCATGGCGATGACCTTGACCAGCTCGGAGACCCAGCCCGTGTACTGGCTGGTGCCTCGCACGTGAGGCCGCAGCTTCAGCTTCTCCTTCAGCGTGTCTGTGCCCTCGCTGTGCAAGTCTGTTATTGCAACATGTACGGTACTCATTTCCTAGTCACAGAGACTTGGCTCTATCTGGTATTTGGTATTTGTATTTTGGCATAATGATAAAAAGACCGTAAAATGCAGACTATAAGCCGCTACTTTTTTCCTCAACTTCGGCCCATGCGAATTATAGACTGATGCAGCTTACCTGTGGATTTTGTTTTTCCATTCTACATTTATCAGTATGATTAAATCGGTTTCTGGCCACATTCTTCAGCCTATTTTGAGCTTCTTTAGACTCAAGACTGGTTTTGGTAATCAGTAGATTCAAATCTCACGTCTAAAGTGTCTGAGAACATTAAATACTCATGTTCTGATATGAAAATTTCTATTTTTGAGTTGGTTTGTGCACATACAATTTTCTCTGCAGCTTATAAACTAGTGCGGCTTATATGTGAATAAATACCTACTATTTTGTCAACTTAAGGGATGTGGCTTATAGACAGGTGCGTCTTATAGTCCAGTTTTTACTGTAATTAGCATTTTTAGCGCCTAATCTTAAAAAAGCCCTAAGCGCTTACAAAAATAAATGAATAAACCAGCAAGCAATATAAATAAATAAACGACAAAAAATGTATTATACACACACGCGGGCGTGCACGCACGCATGCAAGCACTAAACAGACAGACACACACACACACACACACACACACACACACACACACACACACACACACACACACACACACACAGAGGGGTCACTGACATTCAGACTTCTCCATTTTGGTTTCGATGATCCCCACCATGTCCTCCACACACACACACACACACACACACACACACACAGAGGGGTCACTGACATTCTGACTTTTCCATCTTGGTTTTGATTATCCCCACCATGTACTCTATACACACACCACACACACACACACACACACACACACACCCCATCATGTCCCCTATACACACACACACACACACACACACGCACACACACACACACACACACACACACAGGGGTCACTGACATTCAGACTTCTCCATCTTGGTTTTGATGATCCCCATCATGTCCTCTATACACACACACACACACACACACACACACACACACACACACGCACACACACACACACAGGGGTCACTGACATTCAGACTTCTCCATCATAGTTTCGATGCTCCCCATCATGTCCTCTATCATCTCCAGAAACTTGTCAACTTCTCTCTGCCCCACCAGGCACTGCTCTGAAACACACCACACAACAGAAGACAATAGACGATTTTCAGAGAAAAAAACCTAGGGGAGAGCACTTCATGAACATTAGAGTTGCTTACCTTACTTACTTGGTCAAATACTATAGCAACAATGGCGTCGAAGAGTGAAGCGAAGCGAATGACCGATTTGCAAACATTTTAACCCTTTCACCGCCAATGTCACATTTATGCACCACAATGGTTTAACACCCATGTCACTAAAAGCATCAAATCAGGGCCTGTTATCCAAACACCCTATTTTCTTAATTTTGAGAGGTAAGGACAGGCCTAATGTTATACATGCTACAGAGGAATTCCCAGTATTGCAGTTATTTTTTTCTCTCTAAGCTTAATGGTATTTTTGGGCTGAAAAATGGCTGGTGGTGAAAGGGTTAAATAGAGAGGGGTTACAAACTGACCCAACTTGCAAAACGCCGAGAACTCGCAAAGAAATAAACATTGAGATTGACCCAGATAGCTTGATGGCGAGAAGCACAAACCGACTGTGTGTCTAAATCTAGATCTACTGAAAACACATGTTTGGAGAGTGATTTGTTACCATCTGCGGGGGCAAATTGCTATCAGACAGTCTTGACATTTAAAACAACAAAAATTTGCATGCGATTTTTGTGTGACTGATAATGAAGGAAGGGTGGGTGGGTTACATTTTGACCAAATGACAACTTTTTCGTTGTCATTGGGATTAACGTGTGCTAAGTGCATGGGCACACGGGACCTCAGTTTATTGTCTCATCCGAAAGACTCCCACGTTCAGACCTGTAAGGCCTAGTGCAAAGTGAGAGGGAAAAATCCCCTGTACCCAGGTTCGAACTTGGGTTTGCTTGACACGAGGCGAACGTGCCACCACTGTGCCACTCTACACCTAAACACTTACCATACTTGGGGTCGTTGGAGCACTTGGCTAGCTCCTGGGTGTGGCTGCTGATGGTACAGATGTGATCGGTATTAAACACTTACCATACTTGGGGTGGTTGGAGAACTTGGCTAGTTCCTGAGGTTGATGGTACAGATGTGGTCGGCGTTAAACACTTACCATACTTGGGGTGGTTGGAGAACTTGGCTAGTTCCTGAGGTTGATGGTACAGATGTGGTCGGCGTTAAACACTCACCATACTTGGGGTCATTGGAGAACTTGGCTAGTTCCTGAGGTTGATGGTACAGATGTGGTCGGCGTTAAACACTTACCATACTTGGGGTGGTTGGAGAACTTGGCTAGCTCCTGGGTGTGGAGGTTGATGGTACAGATGTGGTCGGCGTTAAACACTCACCATACTTGGGGTGGTTGGAGAACTTGGCTAGTTCCTGAGGTTGATGGTACAGATGTGGTCGGCGTTAAACACTCACCATACTTGGGGTCGTTGGAGAACTTGGCTAGCTCCTGGGTGTGGCTGCTGACGGTACAGATGTCGTCGGCGTCCAGGTGGGCACACAGCTTCAGGATGTGTCTGCGCGCCTGATCCTGGCTACCCGCCTTGCCCACCCCCACCGACGCCGTCATCCCCACCACCTGGGGTACATCGGGGTCAGTGTTAAGGCAACGGGGGAAAAAAAAAAAAGCTTGAGTAAATTTAATTCATGTTATTGTTTCAAACATCTCCCCTGTGAGGATACCGGGGGGTTCTTTTGTATAAATAGTTCCCCCATCTTCAGGAAGTTCTGGGAATTAGTACGGGGTGAAAGAGTTAAACAAGTTGTTCACACACTTCAATCAATCAATCAATCATGTTTGTTGTCCCCAGAAGGAAGTGTTTTGTGCAATGATAAAATGACAAACTACGACAACAGTAAAATATCAACACTTCATGATAATCATCGGATACCAACAAATTTAAAAACCTGGACAAAGACCCAAACCTTAGTAAATTAAAATACCAGTATGATTGATAGTCTACAAAAAACGTCACAGCTGTGCCAACTGAAGGGGAAAAAAAAGAAGAAAAAAAATCCCAATAAAGAAAAAGGATGCTTGAGAGGCCTCGAGGCCCAGTTGTCCTACCTAACCCGACCTGACCATCACTGTTGCCAGCATTTTTGGTATTTTCTAGTCACACAAACTCGTCTCTGTGAAATTCGGGTTGCTCCCACCAGGAGAGTGCGTCGCTCTAGTACAGCGCCACCTATTGTTTTGCCATGCTATGTGAGTTCGTGTCATCCATCCCACCGGCACAACACGGCCTACTCCTACCAAATACTGGAATAGGCAAGATCTTGGGCATGCGTTCGCACACGGGGCCTCAAGGACACAACACCGTGAACGGAGCTGGGTTCGAACCAGCGCACTCGCAAACCCGTTGGATTTACGAGCGGCGACTCTAACCAACTACGCCATAGCGTCTCTGTGCTTGAGGCCCATGTATTTGTGGCATGACGCAACGAGCACGGAACCTGTCAAAGGGCCACCCCGACGTACGAGTTTTTGTAAGAAACACGTCCAGATCACCAGGAAAACACCCTTTACAGAGATTGCAACACTCACTTTGCTCAGGTTTCCTAGAAATCAAACCGTCAAATTGGCGATTCCTCCATGGCGGAGGTGCTGGAAGTCAAATTCTTTCACCCAAAGAGAAGGCGTGTGCCGTCTCTTTTCTAATGGCCGCCTCCGTTTAGACCAAATCGTTTGGCCGCAATTTTGGCAATACAAGCCTTTTTTTCTTTTTAATATTTTTTTTAATACAGATCATCTAAAGGAGTTTCGCTCACAACAAAGGAAACAGCTCCGATTTTTTTACTGCACTACAAAAAAAGAAAACGCTTCAACCACAATGAGTGACCTTCACCCACCCCATCCAAAATGGCAACTCTCTCCGGCATCTCCGCCAAGGAGGAATCGCCGTTTTGACGGTTTAATTTCTAGGAAACCAGAGCAAATTGAGCGTTCTGATCCTTGAAAAGTCTGTCTTTCTGGTGATCTCAATGTGTTTTTTGCAAAAACTCATCCGTCAGGGTGCACCTCACCTTTAAAACGAACCAACCTGCGGCAGTGGCACGGAGTCATCATTGTCACTGTTGCCGGAATTAGCGTCTCTGTGTTTGAGGCCCATGTAGCGGTGCATGATGCAGTTGAAGGGGTGGAGGAGGTTGGTGTGGTGGCACTCGTCAAACACCACCATGGAGAACTCACTGATGCTCTCCACCTCTCCCTGCTGCAGAGCAGTGACCAAGATCTGGTGGATCATCACCAAGATGTCTGCCCTGTACAGTATAAACACAGAACTCACTGAAGCTCTCCACCTCTCTCTGTGCTACACAGAACGATCAGCAGCACACTGCTACAAAAATATCACCTAATAGTCTGAAAATTATGTTGTTTTCAGCTGTAGTGGATTAATCATTGTGACCACGACAGCAATGCTTTTGTAATTGATGAGAACAGCCATAGTGATAACAACAGCCATGATTCGTAATAATCAAGGATCCTCACCTCATCACCAGATGTTTGAGGGGCACTTTCTCGGCAGTGCCCACCCCGGCGTTTCCCGTGACCAGCTTGACGCGCCACGCGCTGAGGTACTTGACACAGGCTTCATACTGCTGTTGGGCCAAGGCCAACTGGTTGACCAGAAACACCACCTTACGCATCCCCACCCCCTTCTGCTGCAGGTGATTCTGGAAAAATAAAAAAATAAAAATAATGAGAATCGATATCATGCCATGCATGCACTGATGTATTTAACAGATACTGTGCTGAGCCAGGGCTAATGAATGAATGAATGAATAACTTTTATTTTCTGAGGATAATAGAGTAAGTATAAATACTTTTTTTCATCCAGTCCTCACGAAAAAAAAAAGAGAAAGGAAAATAAAATAAAAAGCAAAGAATTCAATGAACAAGAAAGGCATGCAAAGCAAAGAAAATGAACACACGTTATCATCATAAGCAGGCACATCATCAATATAAACAGAGCATTATACATAAATATTTAACAAATGGGATGTGGAGGGACCGAAAATAAGTGAGCATCTAGGAACAAAACAAAAAAATGAAGTAAGAAAAGAAAAGAAAGATAAGAAGAATAGGAGGGGGAGGGGGAGTAAAGAGGAAAGGAATGAGAGGGGGGGGGGGGGGGTAGAGAAAGAAATAGTAGAGCGAGACAGCAAAGACATAGACGGAAAGCTGAGGGAGAAGGAGCAACGGAAGGAGATAGAGATGGAAGGAAGAAAATCACACAGAGAGAGAGAGGGAGGGAGAGAGGGGAGAAGAGAGAGAGACAGACTGACAGACAAAAGAGTATAGATAAAGAGAATGAGAGAGAAATGGTTCACTAAGAAACACCACCTTGGGTACACCACCCCTATTCCATTCTAGGTGGCTCTGACGATAAACAAAAAGATAATAATGACAGGATAGATAGAAACTGAGCAACTGGTTCATCAGAAGAAAAAAACATTTTGAAACTCTGGCCCCGGCACACAGCACACAAACACATCCACATGATCACTCACACTTGCACGCACACACATGATCATAGGCGCGCACACACATGCATACACACACACAAACACATGATCACACACACACATGATCACAAGCACGCACACTCTCTTTTACCTCCATGATCCTAAGAGCCACATGGGTTTTCTCTGACCCACCGGGAGCGACGATGATGGAAGTTGCCCTGCAGACCATGCCTGCTTCCCCTCCCCCACTCCCACCCCACTTACCCCATCTCACAAACCCACACCCATCCCCCCACCCACCTACATGATTCAGAAAGCCACATGAGTTTCCCAGACCCAGTGGGAGCCACGATGATGACATTTGCTGCCTTACAGGCCCTACTCCCCTCACCCCCCACCCCACCCACCCACCTCCATGATCCGGAGAGCCACATGGGTTTTCCCAGACCCAGTGCGAGCCACGATGATGACATTTGCTGCCTTACAGGCCCTACTCCCCTCACCCACCCCACACCTCCACCCACCCACCTCTATGATCCGGAGAGCCACATGAGTTTTCCCAGACCCAGTTGGAGCCACGATGATGACATTTGCTGCCTTACAGGCCCTACTCCACCCCCCCCCCCCCCCCCACCCCACCCCACCCACACCCACCCACCCCCCCCCCATAATCTGGAGAGCCACATGGGTTTTCCCTTGACCCAGTGGGTGTGCGACGATCAATCAATCAAAATATTTATTGTCTTTAAAACATAAAGAAATTCTTTGTCTGGCATGCACATAAAACACATATACAAATAGAGACAATAAGACAATATACAGTAAATACATCATAAGAATTAAATTACAATACAATATAAGACACACACACACACACACACACACACACACCCCTCCCCTTCCCCACAACATATTTTTCAAAAAACTCCACCCTCAACCATGCCTTTCCCCCCTCACACACACACACACACACACACACACACACACACACACAGAGCTAAACAAACAATTTGTATAAAAGTAAAACAGGACAACAAACAAAATTTATAAAAGGGGGTACATAAAAACAAGGTTTAGATTATAAAAGCCAATGCTGAATACTAGAACAATGTAAAATAATGTATGCTAAAGTCAACACACATTCACCCTGGCTCTCTGAGGCTCTCTCTTTCTCTCTCTCCCCCCTCTCTCTCTCTCTCCTCCCTCCCCCCTCCCCCCAATCTCTCTCCCTCTCTTTCCCTCTCTCTCTCTCTCTCTCTCTCTCTCTCTCTCTCTCTCTCTCTCTCTCTCTCTCTCTCTCTCTCTCACACACACACACACACAGCTTAAACCAACAATTTGTATAAAGTAATAATGGGACAATATGCATAAAACAAAATTAAAATGAATAATATCCCAAGCATAATACACAAAAACAAAGTTTAGATTATACAAACCAATACTGAATACTAGAACAATGATAAAAGGTATACTAAAATCAACACACATTCACCCTAGTTCTCTCTCTCTCTCTCCATCCCTCCTCCAATCTCCATCCCCTCTCCCCCCCTCTCTCTATCACTTCCCCCGACACACACACACACACACACAGACACATGCACACAAAGCTTAAACCATCATTTGTTTAAAACTAATATAGGATAATACACATAAGAAAACTACAATATGAACAATCAATATAATTATATAATAGCAATAGCAAAGAAACAGACATTATAAAATGCTAGATCATATTATAATAATGTATGCTAAAAATCAACAAAGCAACACAGTTACCCTCTCTACCCCCCACCCCCCATCTCTCTCCCTCTCTTACCCCCCCCCCCTCTCTCTCTCTCTCTCTCACACACACACAAAAACAGACACACATGCACGCACACACACACACACACCCCCCCCCCCCACACACCCACACTACTAAATTACTTAATAATATCACATGAGCAAATCACAACAGCAGAAGACAGTATCATATCACAAGAAATATATCACATAACTCATAAGAAAAAATCATTTCCTTTTAAACACACACACACACACACACACACACACACACACACACACACACACACACACACACACACACACACACACACACACAAACCATGCACATGTACTCACACACACATCCGACCACCCACCCACTCACACCCACACACACTGCTGCCATTTTTCCTGTTCGAAGGTGAGGATGCAGGCCGATCATGTCCTGTTTAAGAGGCGCACTACTGTCGGCAGGTATGACCGCCTCAGTCTGTCAGTGCGTGCACTGAAACTGATCAGCCTGCCTGACCTGCCAGAAGTCTGCGCCTGTAGTAGCTCGCACAGTGGGTGACTGGAGTCACCCTGGATGGCCCTCAGACGCCTAGCTGCCCTCCTCTCAAACACGTCATGAAGGCTGGCAACAGGAGCACCGATCAGCCTGCCAGCTGTCTTGGTGATCTTACTCAGCCTGGCTCTGTCGTGCTCCTTGAGGCTGCCGAAGTGGCTGAGGAGGTTGAAAGTCAGGACTGACTCCACTGTAGCTCCGTAGAACAGACTGAGCAGTCTCTGGCACACCCCAAACTTGTTCAGCTTCCTCAGGAAGAAGAGGCGCTGATTGCCTTTCTTGAGGAGGGCCTGGGAGTTGGCAGACCAGTCAAGCTTGCTGTCGATGATGGATCCCAGGTACTTGTACTGGTCCACCAACTCCACCTCCTCCCCTTTGATGACCAGTGGAGTCGGCTTTGGTGGTTTCCGGCGGAAGTCGACAACCATCTCCTTGGTCTTGGCCACGTTCAGGAGGAGATGGTTGTCATCACACCAGCCAATGAGCGCCTCCACAGCGCCCCTGTAGGAGTTTTCACTGGTTGTGATGAGGCCGGTCAGGGAGGTGTCGTCCGAGAACTTCACCCGGAGGGTGCCCTCAGCGGTACAGTGGCAGTCGGCAGTGTACAGTGTGAACAGGGCCGGGGACAGCACACACCCCTGTGGAGCTCCGGTGTTGGTGCGGACCTGGGCTGAGGCGACAGACGAGGTGGGCGTCCTGATCATCACGTGTTGAGGCCTGTCTGTAAGGAAGCTGCAGAGCCATCTGATGATCAGGGGATTGACGTCCATCGCCATCAGCTTCCGCACCATCAGGTGAGGCTGGATGGTGTTGAAGGCCGAGGAGAAGTCCAGGAACAGAAGCCTGGCATAGCTCCCCGGCCGCTCAAGGTGGGTCAGCACAGAGTGGAGCACAGTGATGATGGCATCGTCCGTGCTCCTGTTGGGGCTGTAGGCAAACTGCAGGGGGTCCTGGAACTGGCGTGTGGCCCCCAGCAGTCTGCGCAGCACCATCCGCACGATGACGACATGTGCTTCCTTGCAGGCCCAACTCCCCTCCCCCAACCCACACACATCCTTCCACCCACCTCCATAATCCGGAGAGCCACATGGGTTTTCCTAGACCCAGTGGGTGCCACGATGATGACGTTATTTCCCTGCAGGCCCTACTCCCCTCCCCCAACCCACACCCTTCCACCCACCTCCATAATCCAGAGAGCCACATGGGTTTTCCCAGACCCAGTGGGTGCCACGATGATGACGTTGTTCCCCTGCAGGCCCTACTCCCCTCCCCCAACCCACACCCATCCTTCCACCCACCTCCATAATCCAGAGAGCCACATGGGTTTTCCCAGACCCAGTGGGAGCCACGATGATGACGTTGTTCCCCTGCAGGCCCTACTCCCTGCCCACTTAGCCCACCTCCCCCCACCCCACATCCACACATCCCCCCACCTCCATGATCCGGAGAGCCACATGGGTCTTCCCGGACCCGGTGGGAGCCACGATGATGACGTTGTTCCCCTGCACGCCCCGCCTGGCCAGCTCCTCCTGGTAAGGCCTCAGCACCAGGGGCTCTGGCTGCACTTCCTTGCGCTCCCCCTGACCCTCGGGGTCCGCCCACTCCTCGTTGCTGTTGTCCAGTAGTGAAGGGGTCTCTGAAACACCACACCGCACACCAGTCAATATCTTTGAACCTTTACCAGACTTCCTGGGTCGCCCATGACCCATAGACACACAAATGACTTCATACCTCAGGAACTATCATAATAAAATTTTAGGTATGTTTTTAAAACATAGTTGGGCATATGTCAGAACATTTTTGTGCAATACAGTAAAAACTAAAGTAATAATTAGATACGTCATTTTAACATACTTCTATATAACGCGGGTCACGGAGGACCCATACTTTAAAGAGCAGAAATATGTCACTGCAGTGCATTGAGTATGGGTCGTGGGAGACCCGCACCATCTGGAGAAGTATAAACACATGGTGACTCTTTGACGAGTATGGGTCCTGGAGAACCCGCATCATCTGGAGAGGGATAAATACTGTTAAAATGCATGTAAAAATCTGTGGGTACGAGGAGACCCGCATCATCTGGAGAAGTGTAATCACAAGCAACATCTGGTAAAGGTTAAAGGGACACCCTGACGGATGCGTTTTTGTAAGAAACACGTCGAGATCACCAGGAAAACACCCTTTACAGAGATCGCAACACTCACTTTGCTCTGGTTTCCTAGAAATCAAACCGTCAAATTGGCGATTCCTCCTTGGCGGAGGTGCTGGAAGTCAAATTATTTCACCCGAAGAGAAAGCGTGTGCCGTCCCTTTTCTAAAGGCCGCCAAATCGTTTGCACGAAATTTCCCCAAATAGAAGCCTTTTTATTTTTTTTGAATGTTATACAGTTTGTGTAAAGGAGTTTCGCTCACAACAAAGGAAACTGCTCCAATTTTTTTTTTTACTGCACTACCAAAAAAGAAAACGCTTCAACCTCAATGAGTGACCTCCACCCACCCCATACAAAATGGCTACTCTCTCCGGCATCTCCGCCAAGGAGGAATCGCCGTTTTGACGGCTTAATTTCTAGGAAACCAGAGCAAAGTGAGTGTTCCAATCCTTGATAAGGCTGTCTTTCTGGTGATCTTGACGTGTTTCTTGCAAAAACTCATCCGTCAGGGTCCACCTTTCACTCTTCCAGCCCTAAGCCTATGCACCGTAAAATGCGGGCTATAAGCTTGATGAAATTCTGCTTAACGTCCTCCGGTCTGGAACAGACACATATGGGACATTAGTAGATATAAAGATGGTGGGAACGATCCTGGAGGCAATGCCCGGAGGCAGCGCAACACCAGGAAAGTCCCGAATTTGTAACAATACAGATGTGTATCAAACAATATAAGCCGCTACTTTTTCTCCTTAAATTTGGTCCATGCGGCTTATATACTGATGCGGCTTGTATGTGGACTGTTCCGATTTTATGTTTATCAGTGTTGTGGAATCTGTTTCCTGCCTCATTTCCAGCCTGTTCTTCAGCTTCATCGCAGCTACCAAAACTGGTTTGACACTGAATAGATTCAAATCCCATGTTAAAAATTTCAGATCTTTAAATAATCATGTTGTACCAGCATGATTTATGCTTTTGTGTTGCTTTCAGCACATAGGTAGGCAAAATCTACCGAATATTATGTAAATTTAAGAGATTCGGCTTATATACAGGTGCGGCTTATAGTCCAGTTTTTACGGTGCTTTTTTTTATATTCTTGGTTGCCCGTTGCATCTCAACCAACAAGAGGGGAGTAACTGTTTTTTCTTTTTTTTTTAGTGCGCATGCATTGCTTCAATGGGGGGGGGGTGAAACAAAATTCACTGACGTAAGTTCTAAAAATAGACAAACACGTGGCAGGGTACTTGGCAGCGAATGTCTTTGCATTTGGTGGGAGTGTATAGTGATGTACTGTGCGAATGTATTCGCCTGTGGTGCTACAGCGTCTTTGTAGGAACTCGCCACCAACACCCAAGCTCTAATACAGCATCTGTAAGCTTTATCCCTAACTCCTACCACCCATGCAAAAATAGCACCTGCGTTTGTGAAAGTGAATCGCTTGGGACAAGCGCCTGTTCTTAGCTATCAGCAGTGCTGTCTGTTTTCTTTATTACCGTCATTTTCGGACTATAAGGCGATATTTTGTTCTCCAATTTCGACCTATGCGCCTAATAAACGAGGGCGCCCTATTAGTGAACAAAATCGTGAGAAGAGAGGCAACGATTGCCGTACTCAGTACAGTCTACTGTGAGTCACAACATCGAAAGTGGTAACGAGTCGCCGATACGATGAATACTCACGTTGAAATGCTTCAAAATCCCTATTATCATCCGAGATACCGTCCAACAGATGCCACAACCCTTCATTGGATGTAAAAAGCATCATTGTAGAGCTTAAAATGCCATAATTCTACCGTTTATTGTGAAGAATTGTCTAAAACAACAGCCGGAAGTTGCAAAAACGGAAGTTCTATTATTTGAGAAGGGAGCCAACTCTCGTTTATGACAGCAGTAATGGCGGTCGGTAAGCGTTTACAGAACATGTACAGGCTTCAAACTTCGACTTTGTTTTGCGAGGTGTGTATCGCCTTATAAACAAGGGCGCCTTTTACTTTAATTTTTTCAGATTTTTCTTGAAAATTGCCCTATTCGCCTTATACACAGCAGCGCCTAATGATCCGAAAAATATGGTAAGTTGTTGGGGGCTTCAATCAAGCTAATCTATAGTTAATTATAACTAAATGACCACACAAACAAATTGTTTGGTCAGTGACGTTGCAGTCTATTTCAGTTTAAAAAAAATAACCAAATGAATCAATAGGAATTGTTCGGAAATAACTAAGGGGAGTAATTTCATGGTGTGTGGGAGTGGTCTTGCCTAATTCGATCGGTCAAACAAGGGAAGCTACTCTACCATCAGGTAGATCCGCGGCTCTCGCCTCGTGTGTTTGAGCAGACTGACATCACTTAGAACACCGTGCGTCATTCTAAAATTGATGTAATTTATATTTTTACATCACAGTTTGCAAGTTTTATCAGTTTACAGATACTGGCCACCCCTTAGTTTTCTTAAAAAAATGTTTGCAAGTCACTGACTCGCATCCTGCGGTTTCAAGCTTCGACGCCATGGTCGCTATGGTTTTGACCGAGTAAGTCAAGGTAAGCAATTTCACAAAGTACTCTTCTCTAGTTTTATTCCGAAAATCGTCTTTTGATAACTCAGAATAATAATTTTTGGGTCCCAATTCAACCCTTTCGCCGCTAGCCAATTTTCAATAAAAAATGTCAGTGAAACTGACATAAAGAAATGTGGCGTCTGCAATGCTGTCAATCCCTCAATGACGTATCAAATAAGGCCTTTCCTTATCGCCCCAAACAGTGACATTGGGTCACTGGATAACAGATCCGTATGTCATGACTTTTACTGACAAAGGTGTTATATCAGTGTGGCTCAAAAATGAGAAATCGGTGGTGAAAGGGTTAATCTTTTTTTTTTAATCTTTTTTTTTTTTAAACTTGTTTAATCTCAAAATATTGGCTTTCTCATTACCCTATTTTTCGGACTATAATAATAATAATGGGGAAACTTTATATAACGGCCATTCTACGAAGTAGGCTACAGGGCGCTTAATAAGGCGATACTTTTTTCCCCTAGACTGACACCGCTGCGCCTTATAATACGACTACTAAAATAGTAAAATATACTTTGTGCATAATTTGAGGTGTGCGCCTTATAATTAGGTGCGCCTTATAGTCCGGAGAAAATACAGTAATAAAATGTCAGTCCTGAGTTTGGCTTACCCGATTTCCACTTTATAAATATTTCAAGACCAATAACAATAATCACAATTCTTTGGACTGCTGGTTTTGGATCAGGGCTCCCAGGGACCCCCATTTGGGGGTCTATGAAGCACTAAAATTCTAAAGGACCCTCTAAAAGAATGTGCAGGGGGTCCCAGGGATGCACTAGAAAAAATATTTTTAGCATTCGCAATGCCACTGGGACCCTCTATCCCGCCTCTAGGACCCTCTATACTGTAAGTGAAGGAGTCCCTGGGACCCCTTGTTTTGCGGGGCGATTGGGAGCCCTGCGGATTCTGCGACCTGAACAAGCCGGGGTGTGGCTGTGAGTTGGGACTCGGAATGAGCGGCGTGGGAGCAACGAATGCCACTGTACGGCCCAGAAGATGGGACAGCAAAAACCCCCCCCCCCAAAAAAAAACAATTCTTTATTTTTTGCTGTCCCATCTTCTGGGCCGTACAGTGGCGTTGCTCCCACGCCGCTCATTCCGAGTCCCAACTCGCAGCCACACCTCCGCACGTTCAGGTCGCAGAATCCGAGACCAGTAGTCCAAGGGGAGCTAATCTATGTTAGGCCGTCAGGAGGCAACCAACCGAGGAGACACTGCACTACTGCCGCAAAACAACAATTCAGAGTACAAACCATCCACAGCCAGGATGTTCTTTTCCCTCAGCTCCATCTTCTCCGGAATTTCTTCCCGGTTCTCCCAACTTCCATGATCGTTTCTGCCAAGTTGTGGGTGGTCTCCCTTGCCAGCGGGGTCGTTCCAGGCGGCTCTAGCTTTCACCTTTGTCAGGTGATAGTCATCGTCATCATCGTCGCCATTGTCGTCGTCACCTTCGTCGCAGGAATGAAAATCCTCTTCCTCACTGTCATCGTCAGTCACAGTGTCATCAGTGTTTCCTGTCACTGTGTTTTTGTCATATACTGTCGTCAGTGTGCTATTTGTGATTCCTGCCGACGGTTCCTTCATTCCTTCGTTAAACGGGGCGCCTGCGTAGTTCACCGGTCCTTGCGTGTAGGCCGGTTCTTTCACTGCACAACATGAAGTCTAAATGTAACTCGCACAAAATATTACGCCGACTAACATAGGCAATTTGATTTTTAGTATTTGTTGTTTGTGTAGGCCTATTATATTATGCAGACTGGCATGAAATTTTGCGAAAAGCAAAAGCACTATCCAAAGAATGTTCCACAAAAGCTTAAAGTTAATCTGAAAAAAAACCCATTCTGTTGCAAAAATCTTTCAAATAACTTTTTTTTATTGACTGGGCAAGGTAGCTCACGATATAATGAATTGATTTTCATCAAGTTTTTTTCTTTCTTTTTAATTCATTAACATAATCTAATCATGTTTTTCGGATACTCTCTTCCTTGAAAGCACACGAGCGCATGCAAGCGCGCACACACATGCACAGACATACGCACACACAGAACACAACAACATACAGTATTTATACGGCGCTGAATATTGATAGAAATCAAATCAAAGCGCACACACACGTTAGCATTCAAAACGCATTCAAACAAAACGCAATACAAAGCGAACACACACGGATGACATAAATGGAATACAGCAGAAACAGACCTAATGGCAAGAGAGAGAAGAGAAAGAGAGCGGAGCTTTAATGACGGGGGAACAGGTGGGTTTTGAGGTTAGCTTTGAAAGCAGAGAGGGTCGGTCGCTGACGGAGGGAAAGAGGAAATTTCTTCCAGGAGGTTGGTCCTGAGACAGCAAAAGAGCGCACACAAACACACACACATTATTAATCTTTACCTTTGACAACAGCTTCTTCTATGGCGCTGCTGGTTTCTGACTTTGCAGCAAACATGTTTTCTGGTGCCTTTTTCGACATGATTTCTGTTCCACACAAAAACACCTCCCGTTTGTTTCAAGAATACAGATTTATAATATCCTGCTAGCTAAGTTTTATATCTACAAGTGTAAATGGAAAAATGATAAGCCATGCATTGATGCATTTATTGGGTTATTGAAATACAGATACAGAGTAGAATGCTATTGTAGTGTTATTAAAGGTGAATAAATCATCTTTGACCAAGAATTGTCTATTTTCGCAGCATTGTAGTCATGATTTACACAACAATGCTGGGGATTCAAACTCAAGTGTGTATGTGTGTGTGGTGTTAAGTGGAACATAGTTAACTAAAGAATTAAATCATTATGCTATTGTTAAATATCGTCGCTGTCCGACACTAACCGTGTATCTACAAAATTTGACAAAAATAGATTTTTTTTACTGAAACTCCTTCCAGTGACCTCACGCAGGTCTTCTATAAATATCTTGTGTCTGCGACCAATGAAAATGCTCAAATTTGTCACATGATACCACGGAAATAATCGTGTATGTGGTGGGTTGTTGCTGGTTTTGACGCGATAAGCGTGTAGCTGGTCACGCTAATTGTGTAACTGCCGGCAGCTGTTGTATCTCCCATTGTGAGAACAATGCACTAACTTTGTGACTAACCGTGTAACTGAATTATCACGAACATTTTGGGTGTTAATGCAACTTTTATTGTGTCACATGTTTACTCATCGGTAAAGAAGAAGGGTCAAGCGTATATCAAATGGGGATAGACTTTGTAGCAGGCGACAATATGTTTTTTGATGCTCCTGTAAAATCACTGATTGTGTAAATACACGGTTAGCGTCTGACAGCGACGATATGTCTCTTTGTTGCTGTCGTTTGTTTGTTTTTTAATTTTTTAAAAATTATTATTATAATTTTTTGTTATTGGTAGTAGTATTCTTTTTTGTTGGTTATAGGGTATAAATGAGACATTAAACACAATAACTGCAAGGGAAAACAAGCGCGAATTCGCAATAGTTTGTGGCACGCGGTCTATTTTTACCACTCCAATCATGAGTCACCTCCCCTGGCTTTTCAATAATTTTAATCTGTAAACCAGAATGTTATCTCTGCACCATTTCGTAACTTTTTATATCTTTTGGAAAACATTTAAAACTATGTATCCTACTTATACTCATCGAAAGAAGCACCGCATACTCGTCGTGTCTGTTGTAGTGTCTGTATTACGTATGTTTATTATTTTGTACGCTTTTAAAATACATCATTTTAAAGAGCGGCCTCAATTTGAAGTGCAGCCTCGATTTGAAGTGCGACAATTTTGTCAATATGTGCGACAATTTTGGACCGACCGACCGACAAAGTGAGTTATAGGTTTGTGGCTTGAGCCACAAACAAAAACCCCAATACAGATTTAAATATGATGATAATGACATAATACATCTCTCTGTCCGTCCCTGTCTCTTTCTTCGTCAGAATTCAGGCAGTGAAAGTTGTGAACGCAAGACGGTTAATTGCGGGGAAACTTGTGGTTAATCAGCATCCATACTTATTGTGGTTGTTTTATTGTTATTGTTGATAGTGTCATCATCATCATCATCATCATCATTATCATCATCATCATCTTCATCATTCTATCTTCGAAATAAGGGGGTCAAAATCAGCATGCAAAGTAGGGTGTCACCTGCATAATTTAGGTGATCTCTCTTAACTCATTCAAGTAGTTCCGGCCATACATGTGCGAATTAACAGATAGCTGTTTATTTGATGCATTTGCTTCAAGGGAAGTAAATCTGTGTGCACACCACACTTTGATTACTTCTAAACTCGCTTCGCTCCCTTATACCACAATTTTGACTCTGACTTTGCTTTTGTAGTGGTCTGTTGTGGGGAAACCAATCGGTGTAGATTTTTTCTATATAAAGTCTATATATAAAAACAAGCGCGGATTCGCAATCGTTTGTGGCATGCAACAATTGAAAACGAAATATCATTTTAACATCAATTGTAAAGTCCTGCTGTGTCAGGAGAATACGGTTATAGAAGATTTATTTATTATTATTATTATTACAAGTACTGGTAACGCTGAGTACAGCAAATTTGAAGCGATTTCGTTAAGAAACGGCAGAGTTATAAAGCCCCGTTTCCCGTTGGCGCTGCTCTGAGAGTGACGTGCTCTCCCGATTTTCTTCCAATTTGCTGCCAGGCTTTGCCCCGGTGACAGCAAGCCTGACAGCAAATTTGACGCGATTCGGTTGAAAACCGGCGGAGTTATAAGGCCCGTTTTGCATCATGCTGCTGTTATGCGCCTAAGTAATGGATGCGCTTCCGGTTTGGCACACGGATAGTCCCCGGCCCCGGTCATCTTCCTGCCAAATTCGAAGGCAATCGGCCCAGAAACGCCGGAGCTACGGGCGCCGAGAGGCCGGCGGATGCGCGTTTCGCGCATTTGCGAAACCGCGCAAATGACACGGCCGCCTCGGTTGCCGTTGCCATCGCCCCGTGAGGGCTCACAGCAAATTTGAAGCGATTCGGTTGAATAACGGCGGAGTTATAAGGCCCATTTCATGTTTCAGACACACACACACACACACACACACACACACACACACACAGACACACACACACACACACGGACAGTTGGCTTTTTACTATATGATTATTATTACAGTAGAATCCGCTTAATCGGCCACTTTTGGGACCAGGAAAAATATGGCCGATAAAGCGAATCGGCCGATAAAACGAACATCGAGATACTGTATGACGCAATTATGCAAGTCAAAAGCAATGACGTCAAAATTAAATGTTGCAGTTCAAATTCAAATTCTTTCCCTTTTTGTGATGTGTGTGTGTGTGTGTTGTGTGTGTGTGTGTGTGTGTGTGTGTGTGTGTGTGTGTTTATTAATCCTACAACTTGACAGAAGCACGAGTAAAAGACAATGATTTTGTTTTCTTGAGTGATTTTAACGCCATGCAGGGTCTTTCAATTGACAACAGCTCACCTTCCAACTTCACACTCAACCATTTAAATGTCAAAAGCGTGTTGTCAGTTTGTCTGCCTCTGTTGTTCTCCCTCTCAAAAAGGGGTAAAGAGGAAAAATTAGAGAGAAAAAGTGGCCAATAAAGCGAAATTGAAGATTTCAGCTTTGGCCGTAAAAACGAACAAAATAACACATGCTTAAGAAGAAAAAATTCCGTTCCAGAGGAAATTGGCCGATTAAGCGGCTTTGGACGATTATCCGATGGCCAATTAAACGGATTCCACTGTATTAATAAGCCTAGTTGAAGTGGCCAGTACAGGTGTGACTGAATGTCAGGATTTCACGATACTCACTGCCAAACACTTTGTCATCGATTAGTTTCACCAGATCTTCGTAGCCGTTATCCACCAGCATTTCCAGGAAGACCTCGTACCAGTCAGATTGCGTGCGGTGAATGTTGCACACCATGTAAACGGCGCTCAGCGTCTGGCCCTTGAAACAGGAAGGTGGCAGAGTGGTTAAGACATTCGCCTGCCCATTTCAATGTGTGACTGCAGCGTGAGTGACCCGGGGTTCGAATCCTGGCCTCCTCGCCCTTTCTTTCTAGGAAAATTGAACTGAACGTCGAGTCCTTCGGATGGGGACATAAAGCTAGTCTGACCCGTGCGCTTTCCGCACGGTAAAAAACACCCCAAAACAACGCAGGTTTTTTGGTTGTTTTTTTTTACGCAGTTAAAAGTCAGTAAGAGCATGGAGAAATCCTGCTGCCTGGTATGACCAAATTGATAACAAGGTTTCCCGAGTCTGCCCCCCCCCCATTTTTTTTTTAAATCGGAAGGTGCTGCGCTTGCGGCGACACGCTCTCCAGGGGAGAGCAGCCCGAATTTCACAAAGACAAGTCTCTGTGACTAGCATATACAATGAAACCTCCCTTAGAAGACACCCATCCCACTTAAGACCTACTTCTCTGAGACATTGCCCTTTCTTTGTAAGCATTAAAATTACCTCCCTTATACAACTCCCTCCCACTTATGACCTTATTCGGGATGATTTTTCAAAGGGTAGCAACTATATAGTTGTGGTAGCCGTACATCATGTATATAAACGGGTCACGCCTATAGTTGTTTCACGATATAAGATACAAAACTTGTGTATAACTTTCGACCACAGATTGATTTCATCCTGCAAGTTGCTTCCCTTGTTAAAGCACTTTCTTTTACTGTCATTTCTTTGTCTTCGATCGGCGATTTGACAGCAAATTTGAATGAAAAATGCCAAATTAACATGGTCTAACAAGAGTGGTGATTCTCCATCTTCTCGATCTTGACAAAGGGATGGAGAGTATACGTTTTCTGACTCAGAAAGTGACGACAGTAGCCAGGATGAATGTGAAAATGAAGATACTGGACGTCAAAATGAAGATCGGCGTGGTTACCGCTACACCTATTGTTAAAAAAATCGGGACTTTACTGGAGTTGCACTGCCTCCGGGCATTGCCTCCAGTATTGTTCCCACCATCTTTGTATCTACAAATGTCCCATATGTGTCTGTTCCAGACCGAGAGGACGTAAAACACCATTTTTCGTTCGTTCAGATCACAATAATATATGAATGAGAGCAGGTAGGTTAGTAAACATTGGTGGCGGTACCATAGCCGATGAGGTTTATCCGAGGCGTGGTTACCGCTACACATATCTGTATTATTAAAAACTCAGGACTTTACTGGTGTTGCACTGCCTCCGGGCATTGAAGCCAGTATTGTTCCCACCATCTTTGTATTTACAAATGTCCCATATGTGTCTATGATCGAGAGGACGTAAAACACCATTTTTCGTTCGTTCGTTAGTAAACAAAATGCATGTAAACAATGAATTATTTCCCTTTTTCAAGGGTGCATGTAAACTAGCATTAAACCTATGAACTTAAAAAGACCACAGCCTTTTTTAGCCTTCTTTCAGTAAGTTATCAAAATTTGGTCTTGACAGGACATCATTCAGCTTAGCTAGACACGTTTGTTTACAAGCACCCAGTTTCTATGAGCTGCCCAACGGCAGGCTCCGGCTTGCACTGAGAATAGACAGCAGCAGCATCAGTCACAATAGTGTTAAAGGTGGACCCTGACGGATGAGTTTTTTGCAAGAAACACGTCGAGATCACCAGAAAGACAGCCTCTTCAAGGATCAGAACACTCACTTTGCTCTGGTTTCCTAGAAATCAAACCGTCAAAATGGCGATTCCTCCTTGGTGGAGATGCCGGAGAGAGAAGCCATTTTGGACGGGGTGGGTGAAGGCCACTCATCGTGGTTGAAGCTTTTTCTTTTTTTGTAGTGCAGTAAAAAAAAAAAAAAAAAAAAATTGAAGCTGTTTCCTTTGTTGTGAGCGAAACTCCTTTAGATAAACTGTATAAAAAAAAAAAAATTTAAAGAAAAAAAAAAAGGCTTGTATTGCAAAAATTTCGTGCAAACGATTTCGTCTAAACGCAGGTGGCCATTACAAAAGAGACGGCACATGCCTTCTCTTTGGGTGAAAGAATCTGACTTCCAGCACCTCCGCCAAGGAGAAATCGCCGATTTGACGGTTTGATTTCTAGGAAACCAGAGCAAAATGAGTGTTGCAATCTCTGTAAAGGGTGTTTTCCTGGTGATCTGGATGTGTTTCTTACAAAAACTCATCCGTCAGGGTGGCCCTTTAAAAGGGAGATTCCACTGTACCAAGCACCAAATACCTTCTGCTCTCGCAGGGAACGCAGCTGCTCACAGGTATCCACGCTCATCAGGCCCCGCGAGTAGAGTTCTGGGAGAACGTGTACAGGGTCCACTGCTTCAGTGATGTTATCCATGAAGAAGTTCAGCAGACTCAGCTGATGTTCCAGGGTGCCTTCGTCGTATGTGTTGTCGAAAACGATCTCATACAGAATCGGGTGAACTGCCGAGAAAAAAATCACAGCTTGTCCAAAAAAATATGTTGCATAATTTGTATATATATAGCATGTGATGTGTCAAAATAGTGTTGCATAATTTGCATATGTGACCCAGCACCACGAAAGGGACATTAAGTCACTGGGCTAGTTTCCAACAACAGGCTTGGAAAGTCAAAAATCTCATTTTTTGTCAGTTTTGAGTTATGGGTATTTTCGTGTTCTCTAACATCTTATCTTTCATATTTATAAAGGATAATCTTTAATATGGTCTCTAAATGGTCTTATAAGTGTTTTAAAACGAGTAGGTCAATGCATTTTCTACAGCTAGGCTAGACTTTAGACTGTGTTTTCTCAAAATGGCCGATGCTCACCCTACTGACTTTAAATGCTCATAACTTTGGAATGGAAGAAGATACAAGAATGGTTCTTGTATCATTAGAAAGAGAATGGTCTGAAGGTTTTCACATGTATAATTTTCTCAGAATGGTTCTTGTATCATTAGAAAGAGAATGGTCTGAAGGTTTCACATGTATAATGTTCTCAGAATGGTTCTTGTATCATTGGAAAGAGAATGGTCTGAAGGTTTCACATGTATAATGTTTCTCAGAATGGTTCTTGTATCATTAGAAAGAGAATGGTCTGAAGTTTTCACATGTATAATGTTCTCAGAATGGTTCTTGTATCATTGGAAAGAGAATGGTCTGAAGGTTTCAAATGTATAATGTTTCTCAGAATGGTTCTTGTATCATTAGAAAGAGAATGGTCTGAAGGTTTCACATGTATAATGTTCTCAGAATGGTTCTTGTATCATTAGAAAGAGAATGGTCTGAAGGTTTCACATGTATAATGTTCTCAGAATGGTTCTTGTATCATTAGAAAGAGAATGGTCTGAAGTTTCACATGTATAATGTTCTCAGAATGGTTCTTGTATCATTAGAAAGAGAATGGTCTGAAGGTTTCACATGTATAATGTTCTCAGAATGGTTCTTGTATCATTAGAAAGAGAATGGTCCGAAGGTTTCACATGTATAATGTTCTCAGAATGGTTCTTGTATCATTAGAAAGAGAATGGTCTGAAGGTTTCACATGTATAATGTTCTCAGAATGGTTCTTGTATCATTGGAAAGAGAATGGTCCGAAGTTTACAAATGTATAATTTTCTCAGAATGGTCAGTTTGACACTTAATGTCCCTTTTGTGGTGCTGGGTCACATATGTGATGTTGAATAATGAAATAAGATAATACAAAATGTTGCAGAATGGGATGCATCACACTGACATTTACCGTCACAATGAATTTGATGAAATGATTTTGCATTGTTAACTCACTCGGGACAATTGAGCCGGATTCGGCTCATGGCTTGCACAACCGTTCAGGACGAATGAGCCGAATTCGGCCCCCAGAGTTTTCAAAAGGCTTTGATTTCTGACGTGTAACCAGCTTTCAAGCGCAACATCTTAACCTCTCTTGAAATCAACCAATCATTGCAGTCTTTACTTTCAGGTTTGGCTGTAGGGGGGGGGTCAGAGATTGGTATGTGAAATTATCCTTCTTTCTATGTGTTAGCTGTTTTCGTCAATAGGAGACAAACGATTTAGTGCATGGTGTTGCTAATCTTTTCTGAAAATACCTATGCCTGTTGTTCTTCATAACTTATTTTAGGTGATTTTTTTCCAAACCCAATCCAATGCCCTGTGCCTACAGTAGAAGAAGAAGCAAATCACCCAGTCCCGAGTGTGTTACCCCTCTTAGCACAATGAGCCATGCTCGTGGCTCCTTGGTCGAACACGATGAGCCACGAGCGTGGCTCAGTTCAAATATCGCGCTGAACTTTGGCCAATCCAATAAGCGGATACAGCTAACCAATCAGAAAGCTCGTAGCATTCGTACTTCGACTTCCTGCTGTCTGAATCTGGCCATTTTATCGATCGGTTTGCCATCTTTTTTCCGTGAAAATGAGTGATGAAAGTAGTGATTGTGAGGATGAGGATGAGACCAGTGATGAGTATGTTGCCCGATAGCTACTCTGATGGAGACTAGGAAGGTAGTTAGGCTTGTATTTTTGTTGCAAAGTGAAGGAAAAGGGTTCGACTGCATGGTTTTGTGATGTCTGTCACGAGTAGCAGTGACGGATGGGGGTGGGGGTGGGGGTAGCTACAGTTACTGCTCACAGTACTTTGCAGCCACTGTGAAAGTGCTTTACTGGATTACTGCTGTCACCATATTCAAGAAAAGTTTGCTTTCATTGCAAAATTCAAGCTTTCTTCTTTCTAAAAGTGTATAGGTTTCCCAGTCAAATGTTTAGATGAGAGATGAAAAGTGAAAACAAGAAGTACCGGCTGACGTCTCTGCAGTCTTCAATTATATGTCATTGTTTTACAATTCACGTTTTATTATACGCAGTGCCAAGAGGATTAATGTTGCAGCATAAGTCAGCTGATTCGTGGTCCAAAGGATGCAGGTTTACGGCAAAGGAAAGTGATGGGCCAGTCTCATAACTAAAGAACATTGAGCTTCCAATCACTAAGGCCGGGTTCACATTAGACACGTAAGTTCCGTATGGAAAACCCTAATAAGTGGAAGAAAGAAGGATAAAAGTTTACGCATATAGGGGAAATTCGGACACGTGCGCAAATCTTTTCCCTTCTTTGTTTCATTTATTTATGGATTGTGCACGGGTTTCCGCACGGAATGTCCGCTTATGTGTGTACACGGCCTAAGTGGTTTTCAACACTTAACTTAAAGACCCCCCACGTCATGCTTGGAAGATTTCTTAAGATTTCTTACCAACTATAAGAGGGAAAACACATGAAAACCATGATTTTGACACGTGATGTGGTGGGTCTTTAATGACATGTTGATTTTGTACCTGGCTAAAAGACTCCAGGGATCATCCCAACAGCCGAAGCACTTTGAACACTATGGTACAAGTGCATCAGCTAGGGATGAGAACATTACGTGTGACCTTTTTTTTTCACCCCGCCACGTGGGCAGCCACACTCCGCCTTCGGGTGATTTTGGAGACTGACGACGCTATGCTTGGGGAGTTTGCCATGGCTAAAGACAATCCCTGCATAACTATGCATAGCGTAACATTTTGATGTAGCCTTGGTGTTCTTGCCTAGGTCAATTGGTCTGATATAGCCTTAAGGCGTACTTAACGACATGAAATACCCCATCGGTGATCAGCTTTCAACAGTTCGTTAATTAAACAAACTAAAATCGTCCAATCATTTACCATCTTCTTCTTCTTCTTCCCGTTGATCGACCTCCTTCAACAAGTTGAAGATTCTGCCGATGTTGGAGAAAAACAAAAGAAAAACGATGGTCGTGCACACAGCCAAGCCAAAGCCAGTTAGAAACAAATGATAAGTAATTAAATAGACATAAATGATTAGAAGAACTAGTTGCACAAAAAACACAAAACAGACAAAAGATGGTGCGGGGAGGGATGCCAATAAATAAAAGGTACAGTGTCCCTAGTCTGATGTGCCCAGCATTAGTGGAGCTGTCGGACAGGCTAAATGCTTTTCAACCCCCAGCAAGCTGGAGACCTAGTCCGGCCCCAACCCAGCCTAACGCTGGACCAGGCCCACAATCGCCAGACCAGAAAGAGAAACAAAAATAGCTGTAGTCGGAGGGGGGGGGGGGGGGGACTATCATGGAGACAAGGGGGAGGGGGGAAATGAAAGGGGTAGGGGGGGGGGGGGGGGGGGCGGGAGTTTGCGGTGGTTTGAATTAGATTTGGGAGCCGAGTCTGGACAATTATCCTACCATCTTCTAAAGCTGTGCGGAAGAGCAGCCATCTTGCCAGCAGATCCTCCGCCGTGAGATCCTGTTCATCCAGCAGCCAGTGCAGCAGTTTTTCAGACCCTTCTCTGTGTCTGTCGCGGATTGTCAAATCCCAAAGAGCTTGCCGAATATCTGTGCAACCCAGCAAATTATCAGTCTACAAAGGTCTGCAAATTATCAGTCTACAAAGGTCTGCAAATTATCAGTCTACAAAGGTCTGCAAATTATCAGTCTACAAAGGTCTGCAAACTATCAGTCTACAAAGGTCTGCAAATTATCAGTCTACAAAGGTCTGCAAACTATCAGTCTACAAAGGTCTGCAAACTATCAGTCTACAAAGGTCTGCAAATTATCAGTCTACAAAGGTCTGCAAACTATCAGTCTACAAAGGTCTGCAAATTATCAGTCTACAAAGGTCTGCAACGTATCAGTCTACAAAGGTCTGCAAATTGTCAGTCTACAAAGGTCTGCAAATTATCAGTCTACAAAGGTCTGCAAATTATCAGTCTACAAAGGTCTGCAAACTATCAGTCTACAAAGGTCTGCAAATTATCAGTCTACAAAGGTCTGCAAATTATCAGTCTACAAAGGTCTGCAAACTATCAGTCTACAAAGGTCTGCAAACTATCAGTCTACAAAGGTCTGCAAATTATCAGTCTACAAAGGTCTGCAAATTATCAGTCTACAAAGGTCTGCAAATTGGCGAACTACCGTATTTTTCGGATCATTAGACGCTGCTGTGCATAAGGCGAATAGGGCAATTTTCAAGAAAAATCTGAAAAAAATTAAGTAAAAGGCGCCCTCGTTTATAAGGCGATACACACCTCGCAACAGAAAGTCGAAGTTTGAAGCCCGTACACGTCCTGTAAACGCTTACCGACCGCCATTACTGCTGTCATAAATGAGAGTTGGCTCCCCTTTTTAAAGAATCAAAACTTCCGTTTTTTTTTTTTTTTTGCACTTTCTGGCTGTTGTGTGTGGACTTTTCTCTTGGCGAAAACTGGTACAATTATGGCATTTTAAGCTCTACAACTATGCTTTTTACATCCATTGAAGGGCTTATGGCATCTGTTGTACGTTATATCGGATGATAATAGTGATTTTGAAGCATTTTAACATGAGTATTCATCGTATCGGCGACTTGTTACCACTTTCGATGTTGTGACTCAC
>CM065683.1:4345920-4367286 GCA_017654935.2 Phymorhynchus buccinoides
CTTTTTGGTAGTGCAGTAAACAATAAAAAATGGAGCCGTTTCCTTTGTTGTGAGCGAAACTCCTTTAGATAAACTGTATAAAAATAAAAAAATTAAAAAGGCTTGTATTGCGGAAATGTGGAAACGATTTGGCGGCCTTTAGAAAAGGGACGGCACACGCTTTCTCTTCGGGTGAAATAAATTTGACTTCCAGCACCTCCGCCAAGGAGGAATCGCCAATTTGACGGTTTGATTTCTAGGAAACCAGAGCAAAGTGAGTGTTGCGATCTCTGTAAAGGGTGTTTTCCTGGTGATCTGGACGTGTTTCTTACAAAAACCGCATCCGTCAGGGTGCCCCTTTAACCTTTTACCAGATGTTGCTTGTGATTATACTTCTCCAGATGATGCGGGTCTCCTCAGTACCCACAGATTTTTACATGCATTTTAACAGTATTTATCCCTCTCCAGATGATGCGGGTTCTCCAGGACCCATTCTCGTCAAAGAGTCACCATGTGTTTATACTTCTCCAGATGGTGCGGGTCTCCCACGACCCATACTCAATGCACTGCAGTGACATATTTCTGCTCTTTAAAGTATGGGTCCTCCGTGACCCGCGTTATATAGAAGTATGTTAAAATGACGTATCTAATTATTACTTTAGTTTTTACTGTATTGCACAAAAATGTTCTGACATATGCCCAACTATGTTTTAAAAAAATACCTAAAATTTTATTATGATAGTCCCAATAGTTCCTGAGGTATTAAGTCATTTGTGTGTCTATGGGTCATGGGCGACCCAGGAAGTCTGGTAAAGGTTCAAAGATATTGACTGGTGTGCGCCGTGGTGTTTCAGAGACCCCTTCACTACTGGACAACAGCAACGAGGAGTGGGCGGACCCCGAGGGTCAGGGGGAGCGCAAGGAAGTGCAGCCAGAGCCCCTGGTGCTGAGGCCTTACCAGGAGGAGCTGGCCAGGCGGGGCGTGCAGGGGAACAACGTCATCATCGTGGCTCCCACCGGGTCCGGGAAGACCCATGTGGCTCTCCGGATCATGGAGGTGGGGGGATGTGGGATGTGGGGTGGGGGAGGTGGGCTAAGTGGGCAGGGAGTAGGGCCTGCAGGGGAACAACGTCATCATCGTGGCTCCCACTGGGTCTGGGAAAACCCATGTGGCTCTCTGGATTATGGAGGTTGGGTGGAAGGATGTGTGTGGGTGTGGGTTGGGGGAGGGGAGTAGGGCCTGCAGGGGAACAACGTCATCATCGTGGCACCCACTGGGTCTAGGAAAACCCATGTGGCTCTCTGGATTATGGAGGTGGGTGGAAGGATGTGTGTGGGTTGGGGGAGGGGAGTTGGGCCTGCAGGGGAACAACGTCATCATCGTGGCACCCACTGGGTCTAGGAAAACCCATGTGGCTCTCTGGATTATGGAGGTGGGTGGAAGGATGTGTGTGGGTGTGGGTTGGGGGAGGGGAGTTGGGCCTGCAAGGAAGCACATGTCGTCATCGTGCGGATGGTGCTGTTCCTGCGCAGACTGCTGGGCCACACGCCAGTTCCAGGACCCCCTGCAGTTTGCCTACAGCCCCAACAGGAGCACGGACGATGCCATCATCACTGTGCTCCACTCTGTGCTGACCCACCTGGAGCGGCCAGGGAGCTATGCCAGGCTTCTGTTCCTGGACTTCTCCTCGGCCTTCAACACCATCCAGCCTCACCTGATGGTGCGGAAGCTGATGGCGATGGACGTCAATCCCCTGATCATCAGATGGCTCTGCAGCTTCCTTACAGACAGGCCTCAACACGTGATGATCAGGACGCCCACCTCGTCTGTCGCCTCAGCCCAGGTCCGCACCAACACCGGAGCTCCACAGGGGTGTGTGCTGTCCCCGGCCCTGTTCACACTGTAGACTGCCACTGCACCGCTGAGGGCACCCTCTAGGTGAAGTTCTCAGACGACACCTCCATGACCGGCCTCATCACAACCAGCGAAAACTCCTACAGGGGCGCTGTGGAGGCGCTTGTTGGCTGGTGTGATGACAACCATCTCCTCCTGAACGTGGCCAAGACCAAGGAGATGGTTATCGACTTCCGCCGGAAACCACCAAAGCCGACTCCACTGGTCATCAAAGGGGAGGAGGTGGAGTTGGTGGACCAGTACAAGTACCTGGGATCCATCATCGACAGCAAGCTGGACTGGTCCGCCAACTCCCAGGCCCTCCTCAAGAAGGGCAATCAGCGCCTCTTCTTTCTGAGGAAGCTGAACAAGTTTGGGATGTGCCGGAGACTGCTCAGTCTGTTCTACGGAGCTACAGTGGAGTCAGTCCTGACTTTCAACCTCCTCAGCCACTTCGGCAGCCTCAAGGAGCATGACAGAGCCAGGCTGTGTAAGATCACCACACCAAGACATCTGGCAGGCTGATCGGTGCTCCTGTTGCCAGCCTTCAGGAGGTGTTTGAGAGGAGGGCAGTTAGGCGTCTGAGGGCCATCCAGGGTGACTCCAGTCACCTACTGTGCGAGCTACTACAGGCGCATTCTTCTGGCAGGTCAGGCAGGCTGATCAGTTTCAGTGCACGCACCGACAGACTGAGGCGGTCATACCTGCCGACAGTAGTGCGCCTCTTAAACAGGACATGATCGGCCTGCATCCTCACCTTCGAACAGGAAAAATGGCAGCAGTGTGTGTGGTGGGTGTGAGTGGGTGGGTGGTCGGATGTGTGTGTGAGTACATGTGCATGGTGTGTGTGTGTGTGTGTGTGTGTGTGTGTGTGTGTGTGTGTGTGTGTGTGTGTGTGTGTGTGTGGTGTGTTGTGTGTGTGTGTGTGTGTTTAAAAGGAAATGATTTTTCTTATGAGTTATGTGATATATTTCTTGTGATATGATACTGTCTTCTGCTGTTGTGATTTGCTCATGTGATATTATTAAGTAATTTAGTAGTGTGGGTGTGGGGGGGGGGTGAGTGTGTGCGTGTGTGTGTGTGCGTGCATGTGTGTCTGTTTGGGGGGGGGGTGAGAGAGAGAGAGAGAGAGAGAGAGGGGGGGGGGGTAAGAGAGGGAGAGAGATGGGGGGTGGGGGGTAGAGAGGGTAACTGTGTTGCTTTGTTGATTTTTAGCATACATTATTATAATATGATCTAGCATTTTATAATGTCTGTTTCTTTGCTATTGCTATTATATAATTATATTGATTGTTCATATTTTAGTTTCTTATGTGTATTATCCTATATTAGTTTTAAACAAATGATGGTTTAAGCTTTTGTGTGCATGTGTCTGTGTGTGTGTGTGTGTCTGGGGAAGTGATAGAGAGAGAGGGGGGAGAGGGGATGGAGATTGGAGGAGGGATGGAGAGAGAGAGAGAGAACTAGGGTGAATGTGTGTTGATTTTAGCATACCTTTTATCATTGTTCTAGTATTCAGTATTGGTTCTAAACTTTTTTTTTGTGTATTATGCTTGGGATATTATTCATTTTAATTTTGTTTTATGCATATTGTCCCATTATTACTTTATACAAATTGTTGGTTTAAGCTGTGTGTGTGTGTGAGAGAGAGAGAGAGAGAGAGAGAGAGAGAGAGAGAGAGAGAGAGAGAGAGAGAGAGTGGGGGGGAAAGAGAGAGAGAGAGATTGGGGGGAGGGGGGGAGGGAGGAGGAGAGAGAGAGAGGGGGGAGAGAGAGAAGAGAGAGAGCCTCAGAGAGCCAGGGTGAATGTGTGTTGACTTTAGCATACATTATTTTACATTGTTCTAGTATTCAGCATTGGCTTTTATAATCTAAACCTTGTTTTTATGTATCCCCTTTTATAAATTTTGTTTGTTGTCCTGTTTACTTTTATACAAATTGTTTGTTTAGCTCTGTGTGTGTGTGTGTGTGTGTGTGTGTGTGTGTGTGTGAGGGGGGAAAGGCATGGTTGAGGGTGGAGTTTTTGAAAAATATGTTGTGGGGAAGGGGAGGGGGTGGTGTGTGTGTGTGTGTGTGTGTGTGTGTGTGTGTGTGTGTGTGTCTTATATTGTATTGTAATTTAATTCTTATGATGTATTTACTGTATATTGTCTTGTTTCTATTTGTATATGTGTTTTATGTGCATGCCAGACAAAGAATTTCTTTATGTTTTAAAGACAATAAATATTTTGATTGATTGATCGTCACACACCCACTGGGTCAAGGGAAAACCCATGTGGCTCTCCAGATTATGGAGGTGGGTGTGGGTGGGGGGGGGGGGGGGTGGGGTGGGGGGGGGGTGGAGTAGGGCCTGTAAGGCAGCAAATGTCATCATCATGGCTCCAACTGGGTCTGGGAAAACTCATGTGGCTCTCCGGATCATAGAGGTGGGTGGGTGGAGGTGTGGGGGGGTGAGGGGAGTAGGGCCTGTAAGGCAGCAAATGTCATCATCGTGGCTCCCACTGGGTCTGGGAAAACTCATGTGGCTCTCCGGATCATGGAGGTGGGTTGGTGGATTGCGTGAGGTGGGTGAGGGGAGTAGGGCCTGTAAGGCAGCAAATGTCATCATCGTGGCTCGCACTGGGTCATGGGAAACTCATGTGGCTCTCCGGATCATAGAGGTGGGTGGGTGGGATGCGTGAGGTGGGTGAGGGGAGTAGGGCCTGTAAGGCAGCAAATGTCATCATCGTGGCTCGCACTGGGTCTGGGAAACTCATGTGGCTCTCCGGATCATGGAGGTGGGTGGGTGGGGTGGTGGGTGAGGGGAGTAGGGCCTGCAAGGCAGCAAATGTCATCATCGTGGCTCGCACTGGGTCATGGGAAACCCATGTGGCTCTCCGGATCATGGAGGTGGGTGGGTGGGGTGGGGGGTGAGGGGAGTAGGGCCTGTAAGGCAGCAAATGTCATCATCGTGGCTCCCACTGGGTCTGGGAAAACTCATGTGGCTTTCTGAATCATGTAGGTGGGTGGGGGGATGGGTGTGGGTTTGTGAGATGGGGTAAGTGGGTGGGGAGTGGGGGAGGCGAAGCAGGCATGGTCTGCAGGGCAACTTCCATCATCGTCGCTCCCGGTGGGTCAGAGAAAACCCATGTGGCTCTTAGGATCATGGAGGTAAAAGAGAGTGTGTGTGATTGTGTGTGTGTATGTGTGTGTGCGTGCTTGTGATCATGTGTGTGTGTGATCATGTGTTTGTGTGTGTGTATGCATGTGTGTGCGCGCCTATGATCATGTGTGTGCGTGCAAGTGTGAGTGATCATGTGGATGTGTTTGTGTGCTGTGTGCCGGGGCCAGAGTTTCAAAATGTTTTTTTCTTCTGATGAACCAGTTGCTCAGTTTCTATCTATCCTGTCATTATTATCTTTTTGTTTATCGTCAGAGCCACCTAGAACGGAATAGGGGTGGTGTACCCAAGGGGGTGTTTCTTGTGAACCATTTCTCTCTCATTCTCTTTATCTATGCTCTTTTGTCTGTCAGTCTGTCTCTCTCTCTCTCTCCCCTCTCTCCCTCCCTCTCTCTCTCTGTGTGATTTTCTTCCTTCCATCTCTATCTCCTTCCGTTGCTCCTTCTCCCTCAGCTTTTCCGTCTATGTCTTTGCTGTCTCGCTCTACTATTTCTTTCTCTACACCCCCCCCCCCCTCTCATTCCTTTCCTCTTTACTCCCCCCTCCCCCTCCTATTCTTCTTATCTTTCTTTTCTTTTCTTACTTCAATGTGTTGTTCCTAGATGCTCACTTATTTTCGGTCCCTCCACATCCCATTTGTTAAATATTTATGTATAATGCTCTGTTTATATTGATGATGTGCCTGCTTATGATGATAACGTGTGTTCATTTTCTTTGCTTTGCATGCCTTTCTTGTTCATTGAATTCTTTGCTTTTTATTTTATTTTCCTTTCTCTTTTTTTTCTCGTGAGGACTGGATGAAAAAAAGTATTTATACTTACTCTATTATCCTCAGAAAATAAAAGTTATTCATTCATTCATTCATTAGCCCTGGCTCAGCACAGTATCTGTTAAATACATCAGTGCATGCATGGCATGATATCGATTCTCATTATTTTTATTTTTTTATTTTTCCAGAATCACCTGCAGCAGAAGGGGGTGGGGGTGCGTAAGGTGGTGTTTCTGGTCAACCAGTTGGCCTTGGCCCAACAGCAGTATGAAGCCTGTGTCAAGTACCTCAGCGCGTGGCGCATCAAGCTGGTCACGGGAAACGCCGGGGTGGGCACTGCCGAGAAAGTGCCCCTCAAACATCTGGTGATGAGGTGAGGATCCTTGATTATTACGAATCATGGCTGTTGTTATCACTATGGCCGTTCTCATCAATTACAAAAGCATTGCTGTCGTGGTCACAATGATTAATCCACTACAGCTGAAAACA
This sequence comes from Phymorhynchus buccinoides, assembly GCA_017654935.2. Classification (NCBI taxonomy): domain Eukaryota; kingdom Metazoa; phylum Mollusca; class Gastropoda; order Neogastropoda; family Raphitomidae; genus Phymorhynchus; species Phymorhynchus buccinoides. The sequence goes on from CM065683.1 coordinate 4,352,211, forward strand.
ACATAATTTTCAGACTATTAGGTGATATTTTTGTAGCAGTGTGCTGCTGATCGTTCTGTGTAGCACAGAGAGAGGTGGAGAGCTTCAGTGAGTTCTGTGTTTATACTGTACAGGGCAGACATCTTGGTGATGATCCACCAGATCTTGGTCACTGCTCTGCAGCAGGGAGAGGTGGAGAGCATCAGTGAGTTCTCCATGGTGGTGTTTGACGAGTGCCACCACACCAACCTCCTCCACCCCTTCAACTGCATCATGCACCGCTACATGGGCCTCAAACACAGAGACGCTAATTCCGGCAACAGTGACAATGATGACTCCGTGCCACTGCCGCAGGTTGGTTCGTTTTAAAGGTGAGGTGCACCCTGACGGATGAGTTTTTGCAAAAAACACATCGAGATCACCAGAAAGACAGACTTTTCAAGGATCGGAACGCTCACTTTTTTTGCTCTGGTTTCCTAGAAATTAAACCGTCAAAACGGCGATTCCTCCTTGGCGGAGATGCCGGAGAGAGTTGCCATTTTGGATGGGGTGGGTGAAGGTCACTCATTGTGGTTGAAGCGTTTTCTTTTTTTGTAGTGCAGTAAAAAAAATTGGAGCTGTTTCCTTTGTTGTGAGCGAAACTCCTTTAGATAATCTGTATTAAAAAAAAAATTTAAAGAAAAAAAGGCTTGTATTGCCAAAATTGCGGCCAAACGATTTGGTCTAAACGGAGGCGGCCATTAGAAAAGAGACGGCACACGCCTTCTCTTTGGGGTGAAAGAATTTGACTTCCAGCACCTCCGCCATGGAGGAATCGCCAATTTGACGGTTTGATTTCTAGGAAACCTGAGCAAAGTGAGTGTTGCAATCTCTGTAAAGGGTGTTTTCCTGGTGATCTGGACGTGTTTCTTACAAAAACTCATACGTCGGGGTGGCCCTTTGACAGGTTCCGTGCTCGTTGCGTCATGCCACGAATACATGGGCCTCAAGCACAGAGATGCTATGGCGTAGTTGGTTAGAGTCGCCGCTCGTAAACCCCAACGGGTTTGCGAGTGCGCTGGTTCGAACCCCAGCTCCGTTCACGGTGTTGTGTCCTTGAGGCCCCGTGTGCGAACGCATGCCCAAGATCTTGCCTATTCCAGTATTTGGTAGGAGTAGGCCGTGTTGTGCCGGTGGGATGGATGACACGAACTCACATAGCATGGCAAAACAATAGGTGGCGCTGTACTAGAGCGACGCACTCTCCTGGTGGGAGCAACCCGCATTTCACAGAGACGAGTTTGTGTGACTAGAAAATACCAAAAATGCTGGCAACAGTGATGGTCAGGTCGGGTTAGGTAGGACAACTGGGCCTCGAGGCCTCTCAAGCATCCTTTTTCTTTATTGGGATTTTTTTTCTTCTTTTTTTTCCCCTTCAGTTGGCACAGCTGTGACGGTTTTTGTAGACTATCAATCATACTGGTATTTTTAATTTACTACGGTGTGGGTCTTTGTCCAGGTTTTTAAATTTGTTGGTATCCGATGATTATCATGAAGTGTTGATATTTTACTGTTGTCGTAGTTTGTCATTTTATCATTGCACAAAACACTTCCTTCTGGGGACAACAAACATGATTGATTGATTGATTGAAGTGTGTGAACAACTTGTTTAACTCTTTCACCCCGTACTAATTCCCAGAACTTCCTGAAGATGGGGGAACTATTTATACAAAAGAACCCCCCGGTATCCTCACAGGGGAGATGTTTGAAACAATAACATGAATTAAATTTACTCAAGCTTTTTTTTTTTTCCCCCGTTGCCTTAACACTGACCCCGATGTACCCCAGGTGGTGGGGATGACGGCGTCGGTGGGGGTGGGCAAGGCGGGTAGCCAGGATCAGGCGCGCAGACACATCCTGAAGCTGTGTGCCCACCTGGACGCCGACGACATCTGTACCGTCAGCAGCCACACCCAGGAGCTAGCCAAGTTCTCCAACGACCCCAAGTATGGTGAGTGTTTAACGCCGATCACATCTGTACCGTCATCCGCCACACCCAGGAGCTAGACAAGTTCTCCAACGACCCCAAGTATGGTGAGTGTTTAACGCCGACCACATCTGTGTAACATCCCTTAAGGGGCTGCACTTATTCCCTCCCTTTATCCAACCCACTCTAACACCCGACAACACAAAAACATAGAATCGAACACCGAAATATGAATCAAGTCACAGGTTTTATTCACCATTCTAAGCATATGTCTATGCTCAAAATAAATCGACCAATCAAACATAAGATTAATTAATAACGCCAAAATAATAATAATTATGATCCGTTCTGCCTGTCTTCACGTCTGTTACGCACCAGACAACACAAATCCCAGTTCTCAAACCTAAGCCTAACGAGACCTCTAAATCCGAGCAGTCTGTACTACACACACAAAAATCACAATGCACAAGAAGGTCCCTCCAGTGCCAGAGTTCTATGTAGTTTGGTGACGACGAAGATGAAGAAGCATGGGGAAAAGGGCAAGGAAGTTCCAGAGTGGGCGAAGTAGACAAGGGAAGTGTGAAGGGACAATCTTGGACCAAGGGAGTTGCAAGGGATTAGGTGGGTGAGGGATTAGGTGAGTAAGGGGAGATCACGTCGGGGAGTCCACGACCCCTGTAGTCGGCCAGCACCAACTGCAGCCACGCCAGTAGTTGCAAGGGATTAGGTGAGTAAGGGGAGATCACGTCGGTGAGTTCCACGACCCCTGTAGTCGGCCAGCACCAACTGCAGCCACGCCAGTACACATGGACGATGACCCGGAAGGACAAAGGTCTGCCACAAGGAGACAACGAACACACTACTGTGTTCACAAAGACGACCACACAGAGCAACACAGATTGAAGACGAGGAAAGGGGGGAATCAAACTCAGACTCCCACGCCAAACCAAACGGCACCCAACAGCCCCAAGCTGGAACGGTGACCCGTTTAACATGCCGGCAAAAACAGAGTGTTCAAACTGCACCGGTTTCGAAGCCAATACACTTGACATATTCACTAACTCCCACGAAAAACACGAGATTTTCAAGACAGACGGGCGACCAATGAAATGCAGGCCTTGCACGCGCAATCCCACCTACTGACACAGATTTTAGAAAAAGAAATAGCAAAGACAGTTGTAGTGACACGAACGCACAGAGAGCAAGACACACAAGCACGACTACGCACACACGCTTGCTAGCACACAGACAGTGCATAGAAAAGGGGCACAACTCCACACGAGCCGTGACAATACCCCCCTCTAAGATCAAACCACACGTTTGAATCAATAAGTACCAGTCACGGCGAGTAACACAAGGACAACAGTGACAGATTGTGACTCCTTCCCTGGTCCAGACTTATCAAAATCCAAGAAATCATAATATCCCACAACAAATGTTCAACCAACTGTCTAAAATAGTTGCATTGAAGACCACATAGACATTAGAGATAGAAAACAACAGCAGTGACACAAAACCAGCAGCAGGAAATGAACTCCAACTTTGAAAAGGGGTCCTTTAGTCCACCTGAGCAGCAAGTCTATTCAGACTGGACCTATCCTCAATCCATTCTGTAACATGTTTACAACAGTTCCTTTCTTGACAGCAATCACTGCGTTTTGTCTCCTCCTTGCTTGGGGGATTCGTCAGACTTGATAGCAGGTAGCCGACTCAAGTAGTCAGCACCAATGTTCTCCTTCCCAGGAATGGCCTGCACGGTGAAAGCAAAGGACTGAAGCTGCATAGCCCACCTCGTCAGCCGACCACTGGTGGACTTCACTCTGTCCAGGTACTGGAGGGGAGCATGGTCCATCTGCACCACAAACTCTCGACCATACAAGTAGGGCTCAAACTTGAGTATGCCCCACACCAGAGCCAGGCATTCCTTTTCAATTGTAGGATAATTCTTCTCCGCAGGGTTCAGTTTTTTGCTGGCACAGGAAACGGGTTGAGCTCCCCGTCCTTGGTCCTGGAGTAGCATGGCCCCAAGGCCAGCGTCTGAGGCATCTGTCCTCAGTATGAAGGATTTCGACAGGTCTGGGAGACAACAGACAGGACGGCTGCTCAAAATCTGCTTCAACTGGGAGAAAGCCCTCTCTGCTCTCTCATCCCAAGTGATCTTGTTGGGCTCTTTGTTCTTTGTTCTGTCAGTGAGGGGCAGGGCTACCTCGGCAAACTGGGGCACAAACCGACGGTAGTAGCCTGCAAGTCCGAGGAAACCACGAAGCTGACGTTTAGTTTCTGGTCGTGGAGCTTCCTTGATCTTCTGCATTTTGTCTTCATCTGGCCAGATTTTGCCTCTGCCGACCCTATGACCTAGAAAGTCCAGCTCTGGGAAGCCAAGGAGACACTTCTTCGGTCGTGCGGTGAGGGAACACTCTCTCAGCCTTTCAAAGAGAATGCGTAGCACCTCAAGGTGAGACTTTTCATCCAGCGTTGAGATCAGGATATCATCCATGAAATTGTCCACTCCATCCAAGCCTAATGGCAAGAGCAGCTTGCGCATCATTCGACTGAATATGGCTCCGGCGACCTTCAAGCCAAAGGGCATGACCCGCCAGTGGAAGTGTCCTTGAGGTGTTGAGAATGCTGTCTTTGGACGGTCAGATTCCACGACAGGAACCTGCCAATAACCTTTTGAAAGGTCGAGTTTGGAGAACACCTTTTTCTGTGACAACTTTGTGAAGAGAGCCTCCACATCTGGCATTGGCTCTGCATCAAAATCCATCACTTTATTTATCCGGCGAAAATCAACACAGAACCGGACTTGTCCGTCCTTTTTCTTGACCAGGACGATTGGGGACGAGTATGGAGATGACGACGGTTCTATCACACCCATCTCCAGCATGATCTTGACTTCCTCCTGGATAGTTTCTCGTTGAGAATATGGGAGAGGGTACTGCCTAGTTCGGATGGGAGTATCCGTGTTCAGTTTGATTGCACAAGACTCTAGAGGAGTGCAAGATGGCATATCAGTCAGAACATCTCCAAATTGCTTTGTCAGGTGCAAGATTGCAGCTTTGAGAGTGGGGTTGTCTTCGTCAACCACAACATCCTTAGGCCCCTCAGAAGACTCCAGGGGAAGCAGAGGTATGTCACGAGTCACTGTCCTAGTTCCCTCCCAGCACTCTTCAGCATCATCAATCACTGCCAACGCTACTGAGCGTTCTGAAGTGCGTTCCACAAACTGCTTCAAGAGGTTGGCATGGAACAGTTTCTCTTTGGTGCCAATCTTGACACAGTAGTCAGCCAATCCTACACGTCGCACCACGGTGTAGGGACCCTGCCATGCAAGCTCAAGTTTGTTGTGCTTACTGGGACGAAGCAGCAACACTTTACTTCCTTCTGCAAACTCACGACGTCGAGCCTTTTTATCAAAGTGCTTTTTGTACTTTGTCGAGGCGTTTTCAAGCCTTTGCTGTGCAATGCTGCAGGATTCAGAGATTTTGTTTCTCAAGTTCACTACATACTCTGCAGCAGACTGGATTTCAGGGTTCTCTGGGTGCAACCAAAGTTCTCGAAGGATCTGCATAGGACCACGCACAGTGCGCCCGTAGAGTAGTTCAAATGGGGAGTAACCAGTACTTTCCTGGGGGACCTCTCTGTAGGCAAAGAGTAGTGCTGGCACCCACCTATCCCATAAGCGTGGTTTCTCTTGAGCAAGGCGTCGCAACATGGATTTGAGCGTCCTGTTAAAGCGTTCCACAAGGCCATTACACTGCGCATGATATGGGGTGGTGGTCAAACCTCTGATCGCCAGCAAACGATACACTTCCTGCATTGTGTTCGACGTAAATTGACTTCCCCTATCAGTAAGAATTTCTGCAGGAACACCTGTGCGAGACCACATGTTGAACAAGGCTTCAGCAACATCTTCAGTCGTGATGGTCTTGAGTGGGGTGGCTTCTGGATATCTAGTCGCGTAATCGACCATAGTCAACACATACCTGTTACCCGACTCTGATGCAGGAATTATGGGCCCAATAATGTCGACTGCAACACGGGTAAAAGGCTCTGAGATCAATGGCATCTTAACTAGAGGGACTTTTGGAATCCTACCCTTGTCCACCGTTTTCTGACATTTCTCACAAGACCTCACATAGCGTCTGATATCTGCGCACATTCCTGGCCAGTAGAAATGGGGAAAGATTCTGTCTCTGGTGCGCTTCATTCCTGAATGGCCTGACATGGGTGTGTCATGACCTAGCTTCAGCACGGACTTTCTCAAATTCTTAGGAAGACAGATCTGGGAGCCCTCTCCCCGATGACCTTTGTAGCAGCGAACAAGCACTCCCTGCTTGTAACGATAAGAGACTTCTCTCGAACCAGCCTTTCCAACCGTCTTCTCCTCGGCCATTTTCCTTGCTTTCTGTAGGCTCTCATCCATTTTCTGCTGGGCAATCAGTTCCTCACGAGTCACGTTTACGTCAACACCGTCTGTTGGGAGAGGCAATGTTGGCTTAGCCCTCTTTGCTGCTTGGGCCCTAGTCTCCACGGCTCCAACAATGCTGGGATCAGCATACACTGGAACATCGACTGAAGAGCCATCGACACACCATGCTGAGTTACCAATGAGGACGTCCACGACTGGAGCTTCCATCACCGCGACATCAAATTGACCAAAAATATACGGGGACTGGAAGTCAACTCGAGCAACTGGCAGCACAGATGAACATTTCGACTCAGCAAGAACAATGGGAACAGTTGCATCTGTGAATGACCCGGGAGGAACCAGGCATCTTGCTACAACAATCATTTGAGCCCCTGTATCCCTTAGACCCGAGACAGTTTGTCCATTGATCACGGCAGTGCAGCGAGGGGAATAAGGCTGCGCAGCACAAGGACTACAGAGTGTTGGAGGGTGCGGAGAAAACCCGGGATCTGTCTGCATTGGTCCAACAAACAGGATTTTCTTCTTTTGCTTGCAGTCTCGGGCGAAGTGTCCAATCTTGCCGCAGTTGAAACACGTTGGAGACCTGCTATTCGAATCACGGCCACGCTTTCCTTCGATTGACTTCTCGTCAATGGTGCCTTGTGGAGATTGACTGTCAGAATATCTGATTTCCCGCTTGAAACTGTGATCAGGCTTCCTGTCCAACTTCTTTGCAGCTCTTTGTTCAGCTTCCATAGAACGCCCAGCCTTCCTTGCACTTGCCACCTTTGTAGCGATTCGCGCCACATCGCCAACCTTCGCTGGTTCTTCCTTCCTGATTTCAGTTGCTAGGTCAGGCGTCAGAGTGGAGAAGAACTGCTCCTGAAGGAAGAGATCTCTGAGATCGTTAGCGTCCTTTTCATTATGGCCACTTGCAGTACACCAACAGGACAGACACGTCTTCATACGGCCGAGAAACTGTTCAAAAGTCTCTTCAGGTTGCTTCCTCATTGCTCGAAACTTTTTCCTGTAAGAGTCAGCATCCAGCAGGAAACCACTCAACAGAGCTGCCGTAAGTTTGTCATAATCTTGAGTTTCTGCTTCACTCAGGCGAAGATACACGTCCCTAGCTTTGCCCTGAAGCAAGGTAGCTAAACGAGCAGGCCAAGATTCCCGCTTCCACTTATTTAAGGTAGCAATTCTTTCAAAATGCGTCAAGAAAGCGTCCAAGTCATTGCTTCCATCGAAGGGAGTGAGAGAAAGCTGTTGTGTGGTTCTGGCCTCTATTTCTTCTTGCCTAACCTGAAGTGTCCGTTCAAATCTCTCTCTTTCTTCCTCTTTATCTTCTTTCCTCAAGCGCAAAGCCTCTTTCTTTTCTTCTTCTCTCAGCCGTAGTTCTTCTTCTCTCCACTGTAAAGCTTCAACCTTTTCTTGCTGTCGCAATTGTAACTCTTTTTCCTCTTTGTCCTGCTTTAGACGCAAACTTTCCTGTTTCAATTGTAGGTCCTTTTCTCTTGCCACACGTTCCTCCTCCTTAGCTACAGCATCAACCATGAAACGCGCCAACGTTTCCCCTGACAATCCCAAATCAGTACCCATCTCCTTGAACTTAGCATAATGATCTTTTTCAGGACCTAACAGGACTTTTGGCTTTCCACCAGTTGCACCTAAAGTGCCTTTTGGAGTCTCCCTTAACTGATCCCTGACCAATCCAGTCAAACCTGTTTTCTCAAAGTGGTCATCAGAAGTTCCCCCAACGTCATGTTCAGCAGTGTTCGAAGGAGTGGCTGCCTTCGTAGCCTGTGCTGCTACAGCAGCTGACCTTTGCATCCTTGTCAACATCTTGGGACAATAACCAACTCAGTACACCAGCAGCTGGGACTAGAAGTGAAACGAACTTCCAACACCAAAATGAAGCTAAGAGCAAAGAACCACACACAAAGACAGTACAAAACGGGACACCCTTCCCACCAGACCTAACCTAACAACTACCCCGCATCTCCACCATTGTAACATCCCTTAAGGGGCTGCACTTATTCCCTCCCTTTATCCAACCCACTCTAACACCCGACAACACAAAAACATAGAAACGAACACCGAAATATGAATCAAGTCACAGGTTTTATTCACCATTCTAAGCATATGTCTATGCTCAAAATAAATCGACCAATCAAACATAAGATTAATTAATAACGCCAAAATAATAATAATTATGATCCGTTCTGCCTGTCTTCACGTCTGTCACGCACCAGACAACACAAATCCCAGTTCTCAAACCTAAGCCTAACGAGACCTCTAAATCCGAGCAGTCTGTACTACACACACAAAAATCACAATGCACAAGAAGGTCCCTCCAGTGCCAGAGTTCTATGTAGTTTGGCGACGACGAAGATGAAGAAGCATGGGGAAAAGGGCAAGGAAGTTCCAGAGTGGGCGAAGTAGACAAGGGAAGTGTGAAGGGACAATCTTGGACCAAGGGAGTTGCAAGGGATTAGGTGGGTGAGGGATTAGGTGGGTGAGGGATTAGGTGGGTGAGGGATTAGGTGGGTGAGGGATTAGGTGGGTGAGGGGGATCACATCAGTGAGTCCACGACCCCTGTAGTCGGCCAGCACCAACTGCAGCCACGCCAGTAGTTGCAAGGGATTAGGTGAGTAAGGGGAGATCACGTCGGTGAGTCCACGACCCCTGTAGTCGGCCAGCACCAACTGCAGCCACGCCAGTACACATGGACGATGACCCGGAAGGACAAAGGTCTGCCACAAGGAGACAACGAACACACTACTGTGTTCACAAAGACGACCACACAGAGCAACACAGATTGAAGACGAGGAAAGGGGGGAATCAAACTCAGACTCCCACGCCAAACCAAACGGCACCCAACAGCCCCAAGCTGGAACGGTGACCCGTTTAACATGCAGGCAAAAACACCCAGTGTTCAAACTGCACCGGTTTCGAAGCCAATACACTTGACAGAGATTCACTAACTCCCACGAAAAACACGAGATTTTCAAGACAGACGGGCGACCAATGAAATGCAGGCCTTGCACGCGCAATCCCACCTACTGACACAGATTTTAGACAAAGAAATAGCAAAGACAGTTGTAGTGACACGAACGCACAGATAGCAAGACACACAAGCACGACTACGCACACACGCTCGCTAGCACACAGACAGTGCATAGAAAAGGGGCACAACTCCACACGAGCCGTGACAATACCCCCCTCTAAGATCAAACCACACGTTTGAATCAATAAGTACCAGTCACGGCGAGTAACACAAGGACAACAGTGACAGATTGTGACAGACCTTCCTTCCCCAGTCCAGACTTATCAAAATCCAAGAAATCATAAAATCCCACAACAAATGTTCAACCAACTGTCTAAAATAGTTGCATTGAAGACCACATAGACATTAGAGATAGAAAACAACAGCAGTGACACAAAACCAGCAGCAGGAAATGAACTCCAACTTTGAAAAGGGGTCCTTTAGTCCACCCGAGCAGCAAGTCTATTCAGACTGGACCTATCCTCATTCCATTCTGTAACATGTTTACAACAGTTCCTTTCTTGACAGCAATCACTGCGTTTTGTCTCTTCCTTGCTTGGGGGATTCGTCAGACTTGATAGCAGGTAGCCGACTCAAGTAGTCAGCACCAATGTTCTCCTTCCCAGGAATGGCCTGCATGGTGAAAGCAAAGGACTGAAGCTGCATAGCCCACCTCGTCAGCCGACCACTGGTGGACTTCACTCTGTCCAGGTACTGGAGGGGAGCATGGTCCATCTGCACCACAAACTCTCGACCATACAAGTAGGGCTCAAACTTGAGTATGCCCCACACCAGAGCCAGGCATTCCTTTTCAATTGTAGGATAATTCTGCTCCGCAGGGTTCAGTTTTTTGCTGGCACAGGAAACGGGTTGAGCTCCCCGTCCTTGGTCCTGGAGTAGCATGGCCCCAAGGCCAGCGTCTGAGGCATCTGTCCTCAGTATGAAGGATTTCGACAGGTCTGGGAGACAACAGACAGGACGGCTGCTCAAAATTTGCTTCAACTGGGAGAAAGCCCTCTCTGCTCTCTCATCCCAAGTGATCTTGTTGGGCTCTTTGTTCTTTGTTCTGTCAGTGAGGGGCAGGGCTACCTCGGCAAACTGGGGCACAAACCGACGGTAGTAGCCTGCAAGTCCGAGGAAACCACGAAGCTGACGTTTAGTTTCTGGTCGTGGAGCTTCCTTGATCTTCTGCATTTTGTCTTCATCTGGCCAGATTTTGCCTCTGCCGACCCTATGACCTAGAAAGTCCAGCTCTGGGAAGCCAAGGAGACACTTCTTCGGTCGTGCAGTGAGGGAACACTCTCTCAGCCTTTCAAAGAGAATGCGTAGCACCTCAAGATGAGACTTTTCATCCAGCGTTGAGATCAGGATATCATCCATGAAATTGTCCACTTCATCCAAGCCTAATGGCAAGAGCAGCTTGCGCATCATACGACTGAATATGGCTCCGGCGACCTTCAAGCCAAAGGGCATGACCCGCCAGTGGAAGTGTCCTTGAGGTGTTGAGAATGCTGTCTTTGGACGGTCAGATTCCACGACAGGAACCTGCCAATAACCTTTTGAAAGGTCGAGTTTGGAGAACACCTTTTTCTGTGACAACTTTGTGAAGAGAGCCTCCACATCTGGCATTGGCTCTGCATCAAAATCCATCACTTTATTTATCCGGCGAAAATCAACACAGAACCGGACTTGTCCGTCCTTTTTCTTGACCAGGACGATTGGGGACGAGTATGGAGATGACGACGGTTCTATCACACCCATCTCCAGCATGATCTTGACTTCCTTCTGGATAATTTCTCGTTGAGAATATGGGAGAGGGTACTGCCTAGTTCGGATGGGAGTATCCGTGTTCAGTTTGATTGCACAAGACTCTAGAGGAGTGCAAGATGGCATATCAGTCAGAACATCTCCAAATTGCTTTGTCAGATGCAAGATTGCAGCTTTGAGAGTGGGGTTGTCTTCGTCAACCACAACATCCTTAGGCCCCTCAGAAGACTCCAGGGGAAGCAGAGGTATGTCACGAGTCACTGTCCTAGTTCCCTCCCAGCACTCTCCAGCATCATCAATCACTGCCAACGCTACTGAGCGTTCTGAAGTGCGTTCCACAAACTGCTTCAAGAGGTTGGCATGGAACAGTTTCTCTTTGGTGCCAATCTTGACACAGTAGTGAGCCAATCCTACACGTCGCACCACGGTGTAGGGACCCTGCCATGCAAGCTCAAGTTTGTTGTGCTTACTGGGACGAAGCAGCAACACTTTACTTCCTTCTGCAAACTCACGACGTCGAGCCTTTTTATCAAAGTGCTTTTTGTACTTTGTCGAGGCGTTTTCAAGACTTTGCTGTGCAATGCCGCAGGATTCAGAGATTTTGTTTCTCAAGTTCACTACATACTCTGCAGCAGACTGGATTTCAGGGTTCTCTGGGTGCAACCAAAGTTCTCGAAGGATCTGCATAGGACCACGCACAGTGCGCCCGTAGAGTAGTTCAAATGGGGAGTAACCAGTACTTTCCTGGGGGACCTCTCTGTAGGCAAAGAGTAGTGCTGGCACCCACCTATCCCATAAGCGTGGTTTCTCTTGAGCAAGGCGTCGCAAGAGCGTCCCGTTAAAGCGTTCCACAAGGCCATTACACTGTGCATGATATGGGGTGGTGGTCAAACCTCTGATCGCCAGCAAACGATACACTTCCTGCATTGTGTTCGATGTAAATTGACTTCCCCTATCAGTAAGAACTTCTGCAGGAACCCCTGTGCGAGACCACATGTTGAACAAGGCTTCAGCAACATCTTCAGTCGTGATGGTCTTGAGTGGGGTGGCTTCTGGATATTTAGTCGCGTAATCGACCATAGTCAACACATACCTGTTACCCGACTCTGATGCAGGAATTATGGGCCCAATAATGTCGACTGCAACACGGGTAAAGGGCTCTGAGATCAATGGCATCTTAACTAGAGGGACTTTTGGAATCCTACCCTTGTCCACCGTTTTCTGACATTTCTCACAAGACCTCACATAGCGTCTGATATCTGCGCACATTCCTGGCCAGTAGAAATGGGGAAAGATTCTGTCTCTGGTGCGCTTCATTCCTGAATGGCCTGACATGGGTGTGTCATGACCTAGCTTCAGCACGGACTTTCTCAAATTCTTAGGAAGACAGATCTGGGAGCCCTCTCCCTGATGACCTTTGTAGCAGCGAACAAGCACTCCCTGCTTGTAACGATAAGAGACTTCTCTAGAACCAGCCTTTCCAACCGTCTTCTCCTCGGCCATTTTCCTTGCTTTCTGTAGGCTCTCATCCATTTTCTGCTGGGCAATCAGTTCCTCACGAGTCACGTTTACGTCAACACCGTCTGTTGGGAGAGGCAATGTTGGCTTAGCCCTCTTTGCTGCTTGGACCCTAGTCTCCACGGCTCCAACAATGCTGGGATCAGCATACACTGGAACATCGACTGAAGAGCCATCGACACACCATGCTGAGTTACCAATGAGGACGTCCACGACTGGAGCTTCCATCACCGCGACATCAAATTGACCAAAAATATACGGGGACTGGAAGTCAACTCGAGCAACTGGCAGCACAGATGAACATTTCGACTCAGCAAGAACAATGGGAACAGTTGCATCTGTGAATGACCCGGGAGGAACCAGGCATCTTGCTACAACAATCATTTGAGCCCCTGTATCCCTTAGACCTGAGACAGTTTGTCCATTGATCACGGCAGTGCAGCGAGGGGAATAAGGCTGCGCAGCACAAGGACTACAGAGTGTTGGAGGGTGCGGAGAAAACCCGGGATCTGTCTGCATTGGTCCAACAAACAGGATTTTCTTCTTTTGCTTGCAGTCTCGGGCGAAGTGTCCAATCTTGCCGCAGTTGAAACACGTTGGAGACCTGCTATTCGAATCACGGCCACGCTTTCCTTCGATTGACTTCTCGTCAATGGTGCCTTGTGGAGATTGACTGTCAGAATATCTGATTTCCCGCTTGAAACTGTGATCAGGCTTCCTGTCCAACTTCTTTGCAGCTCTTTGTTCAGCTTCCATAGAACGCCCAGCCTTCCTTGCACTTGCCACCTTTGTAGCGATTCGCGCCACATCGCCAACCTTCGCTGGTTCTTCCTTCCTGATTTCAGTTGCTAGGTCAGGCGTCAGAGTGGAGAAGAACTGCTCCTGAAGGAAGAGATCTCTGAGATCGTTAGCGTCCTTTTCATTATGGCCACTTGCAGTACACCAACAGGACAGACACGTCTTCATACGGCCGAGAAACTGTTCAAAAGTCTCTTCAGGTTGCTTCCTCATTGCTCGAAACTTTTTCCTGTAAGAGTCAGCATCCAGCAGGAAACCACTCAACAGAGCTGCCGTAAGTTTGTCATAATCTTGAGTTTCTGCTTCACTCAGGCGAAGATACACGTCCCTAGCTTTGCCCTGAAGCAAGGTAGCTAAACGAGCAGGCCAAGATTCCCGCTTCCACTTATTTAAGGTAGCAATTCTTTCAAAATGCGTCAAGAAAGCGTCCAAGTCATTGCTTCCATCGAAGGGAGTGAGAGAAAGCTGTTGTGTGGTTCTGGCCTCTATTTCTTCTTGCCTAACCTGAAGTGTCCGTTCAAATCTCTCTCTTTCTTCCTCTTTATCTTCTTTCCTCAAGCGCAAAGCCTCTTTCTTTTCTTCTTCTCTCAGCCGTAGTTCTTCTTCTCTCCACTGTAAAGCTTCAACCTTTTCTTGCTGTCGCAATTGTAACTCTTTTTCCTCTTTGTCCTGCTTTAGACGCAAACTTTCCTGTTTCAATTGTAGGTCCTTTTCTCTTGCCACACGTTCCTCCTCCTTAGCTACAGCATCAACCATGAAACGCGCCAACGTTTCCCCTGACAATCCCAAATCAGTACCCATCTCCTTGAACTTAGCATAATGATCTTTTTCAGGACCTAACAGGACTTTTGGCTTTCCACCAGTTGCACCTAAAGTGCCTTTTGGAGTCTCCCTTAACTGATCCCTGACCAATCCAGTCAAACCTGTTTTCTCAAAGGGGTCATCAGAAGTTCCCCCAACGTCATGTTCAGCAGTGTTCGAAGGAGTGGCTGCCTTCGTAGCCTGTGCTGCTACAGCAGCTGACCTTTGCATCCTTGTCAACATCTTGGGACAATAACCAACTCAGTACACCAGCAGCTGGGACTAGAAGTGAAACGAACTTCCAACACCAAAATGAAGCTAAGAGCAAAGAACCACACACAAAGACAGTACAAAACGGGACACCCTTCCCACCAGACCTAACCTAACAACTACCCTGCATCTCCACCATTGTAACATCCCTTAAGGGGCTGCACTTATTCCCTCCCTTTATCCAACCCACTCTAACACCCGACAACACAAAAACATAGAATCGAACACCGAAATATGAATCAAGTCACAGGTTTTATTCACCATTCTAAGCAAATATGTCTATGCTCAAAATAAATCGACCAATCAAACATAAGATTAATTAATAACCCCAAAATAATAATAATTATGATCAGTTCTGCCTGTCTTCACGTCTGTCACGCCCATACACCATAATCCCAGTTCTCAAACCTGACGGGTAAGAGGGGGAAAAAAAGGGGGGGCTCATTCGGGAGGGATCCGGGTTCGTGTGATTTCGGCGTGGGGGGGTGAAAAAGTCCAGGGGGGGGGTTTAAGAGTGAG
>CM065683.1:4367786-4395623 GCA_017654935.2 Phymorhynchus buccinoides
TTTATTTAATTTATTTAATTAAAAACTTTCATCTTTTTGCTTCGACTTTCGGGGCATCACAACCTGCGCAACCATACACACAGGTAGAATGCACTCAAACAATGTGTGCGCGTACGCACGTTGGCCCGTCGGTTCAGTCCCATAAGTTGGACAAATCTTCAAGCAGAGGTTCGAGGTTCCACCCATGACATTCATTCCTACCGTAGTCTTTTAATTATAAGGTGAACCTGATTATAAGGAGCACCCCCCCAAATTTAACACAGACGCGCGTCAGTACATGTGGAGATTAGTAGAGTGTTGCTAGCTAGTTTGTTAGTCACTGTTTTAAGTACCGCGGTTATCATTGCGGAGGGCACCAAGGGTCTCATCTGTGGGAAATTCGCGCTCTCAGGCTGCATAGTGCGTGCACACTGCTGGTGCTTTCCCCAGCGGGTGCGCCGTGTTTACGAGCACACCGCGTCCGCTCGTTTGCGCTGCACAGCACAGCCGCTGCGCAAAGCCGTTGTCGGAGGCTGAGGATTGTACTCGCCATAGCGTCGGATCCCAAAAAACATCGGCGAAGTATGTCTGGCGAGGTTTTCTAATGCACGTGAAGCGACTCCCAGCGTCAATGCGAGTGGGCAAAAAATTTGTTTCTTTCTCGCGCTAGATTTCCTTTCCCAATCCATGTTTTCCCCACCCACCGGAAATACGATATATACGCAATTTGCGTGCTCGCCAGCCAGTGCATGTTTGAAATGAAACGTTCTTACGGCTTCAACAAAGTTCAAGTTCAAAGGCATCGCAGCCATCAGCCAAAAAGGGTTAAGAGTGAAGCGATGCAAACGTGTGTGTCTACCGGAAAGGAGTGAAAGAATTTTCGTGGCTCTCTCTGCGATGTACAAGGCCAACAACTTTATGGTCATTTTGGCTGGTAACAATTTTGGTTTTGACTGGTACAGAAAATAAGTTACCAGCCAAAGCTGGAGGACAACATTTTCTCACTTTCATTTCAGGGCTGGCTGAAGCATGTGTCTTATATAAGGATCTTATATACAGGGGTTAAAAAGTAAGACAATGGCTCAATCCTTGCCCCCTAGGTCCCCACCAGGTGCACAAACATCTTAACCCTCTCTAGGACACAGAATGCCAAATTCGACCGAATTTTGTCAACTCTTATGCAGCCCGTATGCGCCGATTGCGCCTGCTGAACGCCAGGTCTAGTACGTTCACTTTCACTTTCTCCCTACCCACAATGCAATATACTAATTTAGTTCTTCCTGTTCCTCAGTCTCGCTGGTCCGTTTTTGGTTCTTACAGCAAGGGAAAGCACCCACTAGTCTTTTTGAACGGATTTTTCGAAGTGACCCCAAATTGTTTTCATTCTTTCCACGTGACGTGCGCAGTATTGAGTCGGCGCGATGCTCGGAGCGCCATTACTGATTTTTTTATTCCAATTCATGGTTTTGTTGTGTGACAGTGTGTTACTGTTAGCTTTGGAATGAAAATATCTTTGCTATTCAATATGCATCTTTCAGATATTAAATGTGAGTTAGACTTTATTCTGGATGATTTTTTTAATGAAAAGATTTGGTGTCACGTTCGGAGTTAATTCCCATCTCTCGGGAACTGGGATCGATTCCCGGTTCGAATGGTTGGGAGTCATTGGGTTAAACCAGGACCTATGCAGATCCCTGGATTTCTAACAGAACCCCCACCACCCTACCACCCCCTTTCGAATCATTTGGTCCGCCCCTGGCCTTATACAGTGTAGTCCGAAACATGCGGCCCTTTTTGTTGGCAGGGCGAGCCAGAGCGGAGGACAGTCGGTTCCTGACGCTGGCCAGCCAAGACCAGGGGGTGCAGGTGAAGGAGGAGGTGAACCTCATCAGGGAGATGATGATGCACGAAGCCATCAAAGGTCTGCAGCAGGAGATCAGAACCACGTGAGTGACATCACTGTTATCATTAATTACTGTATCATCAATCTTCTTCTTCTTCTTCTGCATTTCCAAGCCAAAAAGCCATAATGGGTCAAGTATGTATTTGTCCGGTTTTCAGTTTTCACTGGTCTCCCCGCTGCGTACAGCCGACACATCTCCGATTTGGGAAATATATATTTTTTTGGGGGAAAGGCAGGAGAATAAGTCAGAAAGAAAGATAGCAGATGATAGAATGCAAAGGGAAAAGGCAGAATCAAAGAGAGTGGCAGATTAGAGGAAGTTACAAGCACAGAACGTCCAGAAGGTGGGGGAACTATGATTATGAAAGAACCCCCTCCCCCCCTTGTGTGTGTGTGTGTCTGGTTGTGATATCTTTGTTTCGCCTGATTCCTTGTTTATTGCAATATCTTTTCCTGGGTTTGTGCATCATTGTGCATGCTTGCTTGTACTTGTTTGCAATGTGTGTTTGAGTCGATGGCTTTAGTTTGATCAAGCATGGCAAAAGCTCATAATAATAATAATAATGAGGAAAAA
The DNA here is from genome assembly GCA_017654935.2 of Phymorhynchus buccinoides. Taxonomy (NCBI): domain Eukaryota; kingdom Metazoa; phylum Mollusca; class Gastropoda; order Neogastropoda; family Raphitomidae; genus Phymorhynchus; species Phymorhynchus buccinoides. The sequence goes on from CM065683.1 coordinate 4,370,243, forward strand.
TTTATATAGCGCCCATCCTACTATGCAGACTACAGGGCGCTTTACACAGAATTGAAATGGAATAAAAACATGAAACAAAAATCCAATAACATGAGCAGACAAAACAATGCACATAGCAATCAGCAACAACAACTGCTGTGACTACTACTGCTACTACTACTACTGCTACTACTAGAGTTGAGAATGCTACTGCTACTACTGCTACTACTACTACTGCTACTACTACTACTACTAATGCTGCTACTACTGCTACTACTACTGCTACTACTAACACTACAACTACTATACTACTACTACTACTACTACTACTACTACTACTACTACTACTTATAATAGGCCTAATACACGTAGGCATTGTCACACAATTCGCAAGCATTAAGTAACAGTATATATTCACAACATACACACACACACACGCATGCACATGCATGCACGCACACACACACACGCACACCATGCATACATACACTCATATTAGATTAGGTTAGGTTAGGTAAATTATAGTCACAGAGGCGTCTCTGTGAAATTCGGGTTGCTCCCACCTGGAGAGCGCGTGGGCAGCCAGAGGAGCGCCACCCAATTTTTTTTTAATACATTTTTTTGCATGCGATTTTTTGTGTGACTGATGAGGAAGGAAGGGAGGGGGGTAAACTTATACCAAATGACAACTTTTCCGTTGCCACTGGGTTTAGCGTGTGCTAAGTGCATGAGCACACGGGACCTCAGTTTTATCGTCTCATCCGAAAGACTCCACGTTCAGACCGTAAGGCCTAATGCAAAGTGAGAGGAAAAAATCCCCTGTACCCAGGTTCGAACTCGGGTTTATTTGACACGAAGCGAACGCGCTACCACTGTGACACTCTACACTGATTAGTCTACACTGACTCATATAGGGGCTTACATAATAATCCTTCGTAATTCCTGCAGACCTGCCAAATTTCATAGCGAGCGGGACGAGATCCAGAGAGAGGAGAAGAGCAAGCGTGACGTGGAGTTGGCGGCCTGCCACGGACGGCAGTTGGGGGCGGGGGAGGTGGTGTTTCGCTGTCGCACCTGCGACGCCTTCGCCCTGGTGTCGTCCGACATCCGGATCATCGAAGGCATGCATCGCGTCGTCATCGACCTGGAGTACCGCAACCGCACCGACGAGCGAATCTACCCCGCTAAAGATTGTAAAGAGTATGGTGAGTCTTTTAATTGATGAAAGACTTCATGAATCCACCTCCACAAAGAATACAGTGAGTCCGTTAGTGAAAGATTTCATGAATCTACCTTCCTAAAGAGTATGGTGAGTCATTGTGTTATATCTGTTTATTATTTCAAAAAAACACCAATGCTTTCAAGCTTTCGAGATTTTTATTATCTCTTATCTGGAAAATAAGTTTTGAAACTGACATGAGATAAAAAGGTACAGCTAAAACGTTTATAAAACTTTTGTGTGTCCAAAGTCTGTATTTGTGAACCTAAGAAACAAAACCAGTTAACGTTAACTTTATGTACTTTTGTGCTGATTTACTTTTTCTCCCAATGGGGGAGGGACAGTGCCTTATGCAAAGACAGCTGTTTCGACCTAGAGAAGGTCTCGTCAGTTTGCATGATTGGCCTGCAATTTGACTGTCCAGTGGATGCCAACTTGAGCAAGAAGACATTCTACAAGAGAATGGTGTCCTCTTTGCACCAAAATCGAAAATCTACAATAAAAGCAAACCAGCACAAAGTTAAACCAGATATAGTACAAATCTGTTTATTATGCTATACTGTAAACGCCTAGGGCATTAAATTGATTAGGCATGCTAAATGTTCATAATAATAATAATAATGATAATAATAATTTCAGGGAGCATCCAGGTGCGTGGGTCCGTGGTGTGTCGCAACTGCGGGGAGGACTGGGGGCGCATCCTGCTGCACCAGACCGCCAAGTTCCCCTGCATCCGCCTGGAGGGGTTCCGCCTCCTGGACGAGCACGGCCGCAAGGATATTCCCAAGAGGTGGAAGCAGACGCAGTTCTTCGTCGGCGACCTCCAGCCCTCCGAGTTGATCCAGTACCGCCAGGAGGCCGTTACCGTGGGCTACGTCGACGACTGACGCCCTCTGGTGGCAGGAAATTTGTGTATGTGACGGTGTGCGAGGTGACTCCAAAGTAAATGCAACCCACAAATGCTAGTTCCTCATAATGCTAATATGCCTCTTTCTCTCTGTCTGTGTCTGTTAAACCCAGATAAACTCATGCGTGAGCGCACACACACATGCATACACACTCACACACACCACAATTTTGCGTTGCACACACACACACAAAAACAATGGTGTGTGGAACTAGCGGTATGCGGGAACAATGGTATGTCACTGCTGTAACACAGGATTAATGGAGCTTTAAAGAATGCGCTTGAAACTGTGCAACACTTCTTCTTCTGTGTTCCCAGGCCATATGGCCATAATGGGCAAGGTACATGTGTCCGGTCTTCAGTTTTCACTGGTCTCCCCACTGCGTACAGCCGACACATTCCGATTTCGGAGGAGCTCAAAGGAAAACCATTATTTGGAAGATTTTTGTTTTTAAAAAGGCAGGAGAATGGGTCAATAAGTCAGAAAGATAGTAGATGATAGAAAGCAAAGGGAAAAGGCAGGAGAATGGGTCAATAAGTCAGAAAGATAGTAGATGATAGAAAGCAAAGGGAAAAGGCAGGAGAATGGGTCAATAAGTCAGAAAGATAGTAGATGATAGAAAGCAAAGGGAAAAGGCAAGAATGGGTCAAAAGGCAGAAAGATAGTAATGATAGAAAGAAAGGGAAAGATTAGAGGAGTGGCAGATTAGAGGAAGTTAACAGCAACGAACTTCCAGAAGGTGGGGGAACTATTTGTACGAAAGACACCCCCCCCCCCACCCCCCCAGTATCCTCACAGGGAGAGACTGAGGCAACACACACTGTAGTGCAAGCTTTGAGTGTACAGTTATCCTTCTTCAAACAAAACCAACTTGCCAATGATGCTCCGGGGATACTTTTTGCATAGCATTTAAGATTCTAATGTTCAAAGGTGGACCCTGACGGATTGAGTTTTTGCAAGAAACACGTCGAGATCACCAGAAAGACAGCCTTTTCAAGGATCGGAACACTCACTTTGCTCTGGTTTCCTATAAATTAAACCGTCCAAAATGGCGATTCCTCCTTGGCGGAGATAGTAGTCCATTTTGGATGGGGTGGGTGGAGGTCACTCATTGTGGTTGAAGCGTTTTCTTTTTTTGTAGTGCAGTAAAAAAAAATTGGAGCTATTTCCTTTGCTGTGAGCGAAACTCCTTTAGATAAACTGTATGAAATTAAAAAAAAAAAAAAAAAGGCTTGTATTGCGAAAATTTCGTGCAAACGATTTGGCGGCCATTAGAAAAGAGACGGCACACGCCTTCTCTTTGGGTGAAAGAATTTGACTTACAGCACCTCCGCCAAGGAGGAATCGCCGATTTGATTTCTAGGAAACCAGAGCAAAGTGAGTGTTGCAATCTCTGTAAAGGGTGTTTTCCTGGTGATCTCGACGTGTTTCTTACAAAAACTCATCCGTCAGGGTGCCCCTTTAAGCATCACGTAATAACAAAGAATGGTTTCATCCGTGCCGTCCATAATGCATGTATTGGCAAATACTGTATTACGCAGTTTTCTTCAGGCCATCTGACTGACTTGAACCAGATTCTATGCATGAAATATTTGAGATTACAATTTAAGTAAACTGTTCCACATGATGTAACATGTAAAATTATGATTAAGTGAACTCCTTTTGATGGTCTTTGTATAACAAAATTATTGAGATTGTCCATTTTGATAAGAAAAAAAAAGTAATATCCTAGCTGTACATGTGTTTCTTATGTAAGTTTTTAAATGATGTGTACAGTTTTGTTTGTTGTTTTTAATATCGTTTGAATGATTTTGCAGTTTGAATTTAAAAACAATGTTTATCATATCCTCAAAGTTGTTTTAAACGATCTTGTGCAAAAATGAGTGTTTTCATTTTAATTCAAAGTCTTTCAAAGACGTTTGGGGCACATTTGAATAGTGTCTTGTTTCAAAGTGATTTATATTTCTCGTGCAAAGCATATTACGTACTTTGAAAGACGTTTTGAATGTGTCATATGCATGGATACAACTGGAGAAAATCCTAAAACAGGCAAGGTAGGGGTCCAGGGGCCGCACAGCACCCCCCCCCCCCCCCCCCTTCCCAAATCTGAAGAAAAAGCAAAATCATACTCAATTTGAAGCTTATTCCAGGCTTTTCTTTTGTGGTCAGAATTTTGAAAAACAGGTGCCGCCTTGTATCCGAGGCAAGACTGCATCCATGTATATGTATGACGATCTGGATTATGGTTTGAAATGAATATATATTTTTGAAATCTGGATGATGGTTTGAAATGAATACATATTTTTGAAATCTGGATTATGGTTTGAAATGAATACATATTTTTGAAATCTGGATTATGGTTTGAAATGAATACATATTTGTGTTTGTTCAATGCAATGTTGAATGCATTTCCCTACATACCAGTTAGTTTTATGCATACCCCTGATGAAATGTTCTGATTTTAGTCCTCTGCCCTACTCCGAAATTGGAATGCGTTGGCTGAATGCAGCGAGGAGACCAGAGACTGGAAAACGGACACATACGTACCTCATCCATTATGGACATATGGCCTGGGAACGCAGACGAAGAATTCCTCTGCCACACTGTGTGAGGAGGAATAATGCGATTATTCCTGTCTGTTTGTTGTTTGTTGTTGCTGTCGTACCCTGGCTAAAAGACTCCAGGGATCGTCCCAACAGCCGAAGCACTTGAACACTATGGTACAAATGCACCAGCTAGGGATGACAACATTTACGTGCGTGACCGTTTTGGATTATTTATTTATTTATTTATTTATTAAGATTTATATAGCGCATACCTTTAAGCTCCATGCGCTTTACAATATCACTAGAATTTATTTTTTTAAATAGTAAAAATTAACTCGCCATGTGAGCAGCCACACTCCGACTTTGGAGATTTTGGATGATGATGTTATGCTAGGAGCTTGTCATAACTAAAGACAATCCCTGCATAACTATGCATAGCATAACATTTTGATGTAGCCTTGGTGTTCTAGCCTATGTCAATTGGTCTTAATGATTTTGGTTTTCACTATCTTTCATTTCAGGTTTTTTTGGTTTTCACTATCTATTTCAGGTTTTCACTATCTTTCATTTCAGGTTTTCACTCTCTTTCACAGGTTTTCACTCTTTCATTTCAGGTTTTCACTGGGTTTTCACTCTCATTTCAGGTTTTTGGTTTTCAGTTTTCATTTCAGGTTTTCACTATCTTTCATTTCAAGTTTTTACTATCTTTCATTTCAGGTTTTCACTTTCATTTCAGGTTTTTGGTTTTCACTGTTTCATTTCAGGTTTTCACTTTCATTTCAGGTTTTCACTATCTTTCATTTCAAGTTTTTACTATCTTTCATTTCAGGTTTTTACTATCTTTCATTTGTTTTTTTTTGTTTTCACCATATTTCATTTCAGGGTTTTCACCATCTTTCATTTCAGGGTTTTTGGTTTTCACCATATTTCATTTCAGGGTTTTGGGTTTTCACCATCTTTCATTTCAGGGTTTTTGGTTTTCACCATCTTTCATTTCAGGGTTTTGGGTTTTCACCATCTTTCATTTCAGGGTTTTGGGTTTTCACCATCTTTCATTTCAGGGTTTTCACTATCTTTCATTTAATTTTTTTCAAGAATTCTACTTTCAGGTTTTTGGACCTGTTCCTACTAGCCCCCCTGGTTAAGCTAATGATGGTCAGATTAGTTTGTGTTGAGTAATTATGCTATCGTGTGTTGTGAGTAATTAAGCTATTTTGTGCTGTGTGTAATTAAGCCATTTTGTGTTGAGCTTATGACCACTACATTGTTTAGCATATGTACATGCCATGCATTGATGTATTATTTTGCGTTATATGTATATTAATTTGTGCAATGTGTATTATGTGATGTATTATTTTGTGCACACTGGAAACAATAAGGGGGATAAGCTGGGTGGGGTGGGAAGGAGGGGGGTAGCCTTTTTTTTCTTTTTTTTTTGCGGGGTGGGGTAGAGGGGCTGTTAGGGGAGGGGTACTGGTGGTCGCGAGAGAGGTGGAGGTAAGGACCAATGCCCGGGGAGGGCAATGGATCCCGCCTTTGTGTACACATTGAAGCAGCGCTCTCTTGCACCCGCCGTCAGTGCATCTGCGTGCCGAAGCTTCTCACTCCTTGCCCCTCACCTAGGCTAGCTAGATGGAGAGGTAGGTAGGCAGAGGGCGTTTTTTTGCTTTGCTTTGGGATTGTTGGTTTGTTCTTTTGTTAGGTTTGGAGGGTGGTAGAGACTACCCCCCTCTCTCTTGTAGAATAGGTAGAAGATAGGTTAGGGTCAGGCATGGTGATTTTCCGAGAATTCTCCGATTTCAAAGAAAAGTGAATGCAGAATAACGAATGTCAGAATTGGTTTTAAGCTTGAGGAGATGCCCTCTCCCCAAGTTTGAACAGTTTTACATATCCATCTTCAAGAGGCATTGCCCCCTGATCACCATAAAGGGCTTTTAATCCCTTGATTACACCAAGAGACAGCATCTCCTGAAACCCTATAATATTTCAGAGAAAAATGCTTGACCTCCATTACCATGCCTGAGGTTAGAACCTAGATAGGTAGGTTACTAGATAGGTAGGTAGGTTACTAGATAGGTAGGTAGGTAGGTTACTAGGTAGGTAGGTAGGTAGGCAGGCAGGCAGAGGTGTTATGTTTTGAAGGTGGTAGGCTAAGGTCGGTTGGGGTTTTGAGTTGAGCGCAACTCATGATACGATGAAAGGACACCACCCCCTCTCTTTTAGAATAGGGTCATCCAGTGATGGAACATCACGGTACAGCTTTGTCTGTAGCAGACCTGTAGTAGGGCCAACAGGACAGTGAGAGATGTACACTGCAGGGTCATCCAGTGATGGAACATCACGGTACAGCTTTGTCTGTAGCAGACCTGTAGTAGGGCCAACAGGACAGTGAGAGATGTACACTGCAGGGTCATCCAGTGATGGAACATCACGGTACAGCTTTGTAGCAGAAGACCTGTAGTAGGGCCAACAGGACAGTGAGAGATGTACACTACAGGGTCATCCAGTGATGAAACATCACGGTACAGCTTTGTCTGCAGCAGACCTGTAGTAGGGCCAACAGGACAGTGAGAGATGTACACTGCAGGGTCATCCAGTGATGAAACATCACGGTACAGCTTTGTCTGTAGCAGAAGACCTGTAGTAGGGCCAATAGGACAGTGAGAGATGTACACTGTCATCCAGTGATGGAACATCACGGTACAGCTTTGTCTGTAGCAGACCTGTAGTAGGGCCAACAGGACAGTGAGAGATGTACACTGCAGGGTCATCCAGTGATGGAACATCACGGTACAGCTTTGTAGCAGACCTGTAGTAGGGCCAATAGGACAGTGAGAGATGTACACTACAGGGTCATCCAGTGATGGAACATCACGGTACAGCTGTCTGTAGCAGACCTGTAGTAGGGCCAACAGGACAGTGAGAGATGTACACTGCAGGGTCATCCAGTGATGGAACATCATGGTACAGCTTTGTCTTTTGAAGATTAGGATTCTCAAACTAGGGGGGGGTCTGCACTGGCTCTAGTGCTGCAGCCAAAAGGGATTGGTTGGCCTTTGGGGACCTTCCCCAATGCCGGCTGAACTAAAGTCATCTAGGCCTACCCGGGCAAGTTTTCCGCAATGGATAGTTACTGTAGCTCAGCCTTCATAGTTACTGTAGCTCAGTCTTCATAAATACTGTAGCCCAGCATAGCAGCAGTGCCCGCTGTGATGTGATAGTCGTAGTAAGAAGCCAAGGTCTGAACTGGGGATGTAAACTGGAGCCCAAAAATTAAGCGACCTTTGGCGAAACAATGAAAAATATTTCTCTGAGTGATTGGAACAGATTTGTGTGGAAATCAATACAAATTTTGCCCGTCTACTACTGACCTGCATCACTCATTTCACGGTTCAATAAAATTACGCTGGAGGTAACGCCCACACCAATGTTAGGGGTTGCTTAACTTTTGGGGCTCCAGTTTATAATGCTCTCGCTCCGAATACTCAATGTTTTTCCCATTGGTATTTTAGGGTTTAGAATAATGTTGTGTGTAGGAGCTCTAGATTTACAGAGTGTCCCAAAACGTGTGCATCGAAGGGGAGTTAAAACGATGAATAGTTACAAACCAGTGTGTTCACTGTAGTCCCCAGTCATTATGATGCTCTGAACAGGGATGTGAGAGGGCCCCAAACAAAAAAAAGCGTAGTCGATGGTATCGTCAAAGTACTCAAACAAAACTTTGCCTCCGACATCAAATTTTTTCGCAGCTCGTCTACACGGATCTTACTGTCCAATCCCTGTCAAATTTGTGTTGGCATCCTTTGCCGATCTCCTCTTTCCTCACATCTATGTTGTGGTAAATAATGTTCATGGTTGACGATGAAACAGTCACTCAATAGCTTTGAAAACATCCAAATCTTCCTTCAAAATCATAGCCGAACACATAAAAATGGCGCATTGCCATTGGACATAACTGGCCAACCACAGAGAAGCTTACAAAATTCAGTCAAGGGACTGTACTCGCGCTACAAACTGCTTTCAATTTCACTGTGTGTGCGCGAAGAAAGTCTACCGAACTTGACAGTCTGTACAATCATCTCTCTCTGTACGTTTACTTTTGTTTTGTTTTTTTGTCGAATAGAAAAAGCGCATTTACGCGCTTACGCATAGCTCTCACATCCCTGTCTGAACATAGTTTTGCCTGTGTCCCAAACATTAAGTCGCAAGGTCCATTAGGGGCCAGAAAAAGAACATTAACAGTTAGTTCAGTTCCCCTGTGATGCACGACTTTTGGGACAGCCTGTGTGAATCTGGCAGGGCTGCTGACATCTCCAGTTCAAACCTTGGGTCCTACTTTCATTGACTGGGTCCTTCTTAGTTTGGGAGGGTTCCAGTAAGTTCCTTTTTTCCCTCGTAGGTTTAGGGATAGTTTCTGTTGGTTCCAGAGATAGTTTCCCTAGGAGAGGACTGTTATCTTAGGAGGGTTTAGGGATAGTTTCTGTTGGTTCCAGAGATAGTTTCCCTAGGAGAGGACTGTTATCTTAGGGGTCCACAGGGTTTAGGGATAGTTTCTGTTGGTTCCAGAGATAGTTTCCCTAGGAGAGGACTGTTATCTTAGGGGTCCACAGGGTTTAGGGATAGTTTCTGACAGTTCCACAGAAATATTTTTATCTAGGGGAGAACAGTTTAGATTGTTGTAAGAAATTAACATTTTCTTTTGTTTTTTTTTTTAAAGCATTGGGTGGTTAGTTCAAACCATGTAGATAATTGATCTTTACATAAATTTTTCGTCGAAAGGGGTGGTTAGTGGAAATTAAAAAAATTGGATTCAACTAACTACCCCTATGTTAATCTTTTAACAAAAGCCTGCAAACACCGATCTTTCAATTGCGTTTATTACATTTTTTTCAACATGGCAAATAAAGTCATTTAAAAGAATTTGTGACTTGAATCATGTCCTGTCTCACATTAAAGATCTGAACATTTTTCACCATGGCAACACAACAATATGCAAGCCGTATTAAGGTCTGGGTACACATGAACACTATTCACAAGATATTTGTATTTCCCCATGGCAACACAGTGAGCTGTAAGTCATTAAGAGTGGGGGGGTGTCACTGTGTTGCCATGGGGAAATAGAAATATCTTGTGAATGTTAATGTGTACACAGACCCTTATGAGTGGCCTTTCACTGTGTTGCCATGGGGAAATAGATATATCTTGTGAATGTTGTTAATGTGTACACAGACCTTTATGAGTGGCCTTTCACTGTGTTGCCATGGGGAAATAGAAATATCTTGTGAATGTTAATGTGTACACAGACCCTTATGAGTGACCTATCACTGTGTTGCCATGGGGAAATAGAAATATCTTGTGAATATTGTTAACGTGTACACAGACCCTTTATGAGTGGCCTTTCACTGTGTTGCCATGGGGAAATAGAAATATCTTGTGAATATTAACGTGTACACAGACCCTTATGAGTGGCCTTTCACTGTGTTGCCATGGGGAAATAGAAATATCTTGTGAATATTAACGTGTACACAGACCCTTATGAGTGGCCTTTCACTGTGTTGCCATGGGGAAAGAGTGACAAATGTTCACATGTACAGAGACCTCAAGTCATCAGGCCCCACAGTCAGAGTGCGAATTAGACACCAGACAGTCAACATAGTATGTACATTGGACAACTCCCCAAATGATGGGCCGTTTAGCCTAATGTACATACTAATCCCTGATTTGAATGTCTAAGGCGCTCTCACGACTACAGGACCAGAATGATTACACACCGCAACACACTGCCCCAATGATCCCTACACACCATGCCCCAATGATCCCTACACACTGTGCCCCAATGATCCCTACACACCATGCCCCAATGATCCTTACACACCACAACACACTGTGCCCCAATGATCCCTACACACCATAACACTGTGCCCCTATGATCCCTACACACCGTGCCCCAATGATCCCTACACACCGTGCCCCAATTATCCCTACACACCATGCCCCAATGATCCCTACACACCGTGCCCCAATGATCCCTACACACCGTGCCCCAATGATCCCTACACACCACCATGCCCCAATGATCCCTACACACCATAACACACTGTGCCCCAATGATCCCTACACACCATAACACTGTGCCCCTATGATCCCTACACACCATGCCCCAATGATCCCTACACACCATGCCCCAATGATCCCTACACACCGTGCCCCAATGATCCCTACACACCGTGCCCCAATGATCCCTACACACCATGCCCCAATGATCCCTACACACCATGCCCCAATGATCCCTACACACCATGCCCCAATGATCCCTACACACCATGCCCCAATGATCCTTACACACCACAACACACTGTGCCCCAATGATCCCTACACACCACAACACACTGTGCCCCAATGATCCCTACACACCATAACCCTACTGCCACGATGATCCCCAATGATCCCTACACACCATGCCCCAATGATCCCTACACACCGTGCCCCAATGATCCCTACACACTGTGCCCCAATGATCCCTACACACCGTGCCCCAATGATCCCTACACACCGTGCCCCAATGATCCCTACACACCGTGCCCCAATGATCCCTACACACCGTGCCCCAATGATCCCTACACACCATGCCCCAATGATCCCTACACACCATGCCCCAATGATCCCTACACACCATGCCCCAATGATCCCTACACACTGTTACACACTGTGCCCCAATGATCCCTACACACTGTGCCCCAATGATCCCTAGACACTGTGCCCCAATGATCCCTACACACTGTGCCCCAATGATCCCTACACACTGTGCCCCAATGATCCCTAGACACTGTGCCCCAATGATCCCTACACACTGTGTGCCCCAATGATCCCTACACACTGTGCCCCAATGATCCCTACACACTGTGCCCCAATGATCCCGAGACACTGTGCCCCTATGATACCTAGACACTGTGCCCCTATGATCCCTAGACACTGTGCCCCTATGATCCCTAGACACTGTGCCCCTATGATCCCTAGACACTGTGCCCCAATGATCCCTAGACACTGTGCCCCTATGATCCCTAGACACTGTGCCCCTATGATCCCTACACACTGTGCCCCTATGATCCCTAGACACTGTGCCCCAATGATCCCTAGACACTGTGCCCCAATGATCCCTAGACACTGTGCCCCTATGATCCCTACACACTGTGCCCCAATGATCCCTAGACACTGTGCCCCAATGATCCCTAGACACTGTGCCCCTATGATCCCTACACACTGTGCCCTGTGTCTAATGACAGCACGTTCAGTCCTTGGAGGGAGTGGTGTTAACAGTGAAGGTGCTAACCCTTTCAACGCTAGCCATTCCTCAGCCAAAAAAATACCATTAAACTTACTTGGGTAGGGTACAGATTTCGTCTGCAGTACTGGGGATTCCTCTGTGACGTGCATAAAATAGGGCCTATACTTGCCTCCCAAAATGAAGAACATAAGGTCACTGGATACCAGGCCCTCGTTTGATGCCTTTTAGTGACATGGGAGTCAAATCATTGTGGTGCCAAGAGGCGACAGTGGCAATGAAAGGGTTAAAGGGGAAGTTCCACAGGTACCAATTCGCCATTTCCCACTTCGCCACGTGGATTAGATAGAGTGCTGTCAGGCAGTTGCATTTCGCCTTCCTCTCAGTGCCATTTCGCCTTCTTTACTTCCCTCCTTCACTTCAATCCATTTCTCACATCCAGTAAAACGTCAGGCAGATCCAGACATGCGCATGCAGACACGCGCAAGCATGCACACACGCACACATAGACAGAAAGACAGATATTGTGGTACTAGGCAGGGCTCCCCATTCTGTGCGTCAAATGTGCGTGACAGACGCATTAAAACTTCGTACTGGGGGTGAAACGACACACTATAATTACTACTCGAGGGTTATGAGACGCACTATAAATCTGGCGAGCGCTTGTACTGCAGATCCATGAGACCAATTAGGCATGTCTGGTACCACTGCTGTCTGTTTAGGTTAGAAGATAAAGACCCTTCTCAATTTCCTTCCTTTCTTTCTTCCTTCCTTTGGGTGACTGCTCTTGTCAATGTCAGCCTTATCTGAATGGCGCTCTCTCTATCTATCTTTCTCTCTGTCTCTCTCTTTGTCATGCCTTGCTTGAAATTTTTATAGTTTTGTTGTTTCATCCTCAATGCCTCAAAAGAGGGCAAAGGATTAAAGTTCTTGATTCTTGAATGATGTGTGTGAGTGTGGCTGTGTGTGACTGTGTTGGTAACATTTGTGTGTCGGAAATGCCAGGCATGTAATGCTTCATACTGCCTGTGCATACAATACTTTACATTTTTTTGACAGTACCCACATGTCTTTATGCTTATTTTGTTTTGATTTTTCACCCTCTATAAGTTCACCCTGGGGGTGAAGAGACCCTCTATAGCTGCTTCCTGGGGGTGAAAATACCCTCTATGGTCAAACAAAATGGGGAGCCCTGCTAGCATGCACTTGGTTGCTTGAGAACACACAGGCACACACACACACACAGACATGCACTTGATTGCTTGAGAACACACAGGCACACACACACAGACAGACAGACATGCACTTGATTGCTTGAGAACACACAGGCACACACACACACAGACATGCACTTGATTGCTTGAGAACACACAGGCACACACACACACAGACATGCACTTGATTGCTTGAGAACACACAGGCACACACACACACACACACAGTGACACACACAACACACACACATGCACTTGATTGCTTGAGAACACACAGGCACACACACCACACACACACAAACATGCACTTGATTGCTGGAGAAACACACAGCACATCACACACACAGACAGACAGACATGCACTTTGATTGACTGAGAACACACACATTCACGAAGCAAAGGAAGGCGAAAATGACACCACGTTCAAAATATGCCGCCATCATAAGAGCGATTTGGGAAATGACGATTTGGGAAGTCCCCCATGAAGCACTGGAGGGGTCACAGTAAGGGTCATAACAGGGGTCACAACAAGGGTCAAAGTAAGGGTCACAACAAAGCTCAAAGTAAGGGTCCTTTCCATCACAGAAGCCCCCTCCCAAACACCCCCCCCCCCCCCCCTCCCACCCCACCACCCACCTCCCCCCCCCCCACCGTGTAGTACTAGGTACTTTAAAACACCCCCCTCCCTCACCATTTTGCATGGACAATGTTCACTGGGTGGCAGCACTGTGCCCATTCTGGAGGCAGGGATGAAGTGAGGACCAGCCAAAGAATGCCAGCAGAAATCAACTGAACACGCAGACTTTGAAAGCGGGAAACATGAGGGGGGTGTCCTAAAACACACCTGTTGTCAGAAATAACCACGCAGCCACAAGAAAAGACTCGAGGAAACGCAGTACTGGGAGAGACAGACATGTGTACTGCAAAACAAATGTACATCAGAATAATCAAGTATTCATTCCCTCTGTTCCTCTGTCTCCCCTTGGGGATACCGGGGGGGGGTGTCTTTTGTAAAAATAGTTCCCCCGCCTTCTGGAAGTTCTGTGCTTGCAGGGCTCCCAATCGTCCTGCAAAACAAGGGGTCCCAGGGACTCCTTCACTTACAGTATAGAGGGTCCTAGAAGTGGGATAGAGGGTCCCAATGACATTGCGAATGCTAAAAAGAATTTTTATAGTGCATCCGTGGGACCCCCTGCATATTCTCTTAGAGGGTCCCTAATACTTCTTATACTCCATATTCTCATACCAGGGGGTCCCTGGGAGCCTTGTCAGAAATAACCTGGTTAAACACTCCAATTCTTACTGCTACACACAGCTTATCAAATAATGCTACACACAGCTAATGCTAACGATGCTACACACAGCTAACGATGCTACACACAGCTAATGATGCTACACACAGCTAACGATGCTACACACAGTCAACGATGCTACACACAGCTAATGATGCTACACACAGCTAATGATGCTACACACAGCTTATCAAATAATGATGCTACACACTACACACAGCTAATGATGCTACACACAGCTAATGATGCTACACACAGCTTATCAAATAATGCTACACACAGCTAATGCTAACGATGCTACACACAGTCAACGATGCTACACACAGCTAACCCATGCTACACACAGCTAATGATGCTACACACAGCTAACGATGCTACACACAGTCAACGATGCTACACACAGCTAATGATGCTACACACAGCTAATGATGCTACACACAGCTTATCAAATAATGCTACACACAGCTAATGCTAACGATGCTACACACAGCTTATCAAATAATGCTACACACAGCTAATGATGCTACACACAGCTAACGATGCTACACACACACAGCTGCTACACACAGCTAACGATGCTACACACAGCTAACGATGCTACACACAGTCAACGATGCTACACACAGCAACGATGCTACACACAGTCAACGATGCTAACACAGCTATGCTACACACAGCTAACGATACTACACACAGTCAATGATGCTACACACAGCTAACAATGCTACACACAGCTAACGATGCTACACACAGCTAATGATACTACACACAGCTAACGATGCTACACACAGCTAATGATGCTACACACAGCTAATGATGCTACACACAGCTAACGATGCTACACACAGCTAACGATGCTACACACAGGGCACAGTTTGTTGTTTTGTCTGAGAAACAAGGCAGGACGAAGAAACCCATTCCTGCAGTGGCTCAGAGAGGAACTTCTTCTTCTGCACTCCCAGGCCGTATGGCCATAATGGATAAGGTACGCATGTGTCCGGTTTTCAGTTTTCACACTGGCCTCCCCACTGCATACAGGTGGCACATTCTGATTTCTGAGGAGCTCAAAACGAGAAATATTATTTTGAAGATTTGTTTTAAATCAAAGGGAAAACGAGTCAAAGAGAGTGGCCGGTTAGAGGAAGTTACAAGCCAAGGCTCCCAGGGACCCCCATTTGGGGGGTCTATGAAGCACTAAAATTCTAAGGGACCCTCTAAAAGAATGTGCAGGGGCCCCCAGGGATGCACTATAAACACTTTCTTTTGCAGCATTCGCAATGCCATTGGGACTCTCTATCCCGCCTCTAGGACCCTCTATAATGTAAGTGAAGGAGTCCCTGGGACCACTTGTTTTTGCGGGACGATTGGGAGCGCTGCAAGCACAGAAGGCGGAGGAACTAAGGAGGAACTATTTATGAAAGACACACAGACACACACACACCCCGGTATCCCCATGGAGAGACAGAGGAACAAAGGGAATGAATACTTGATTATTCTGATGTCCATTTTTTTTGCAGTACATATCGTCATATGTCTGTCTCTGCATTTCTTTGAGTCTTTTCTTGTGGCTGCGTAGATGTCTTCTTTGGTTGGCCTCTCGCTGGGTGCATTTCTTATGCGGACTTGGACACTGTTCTTTGCTGTCTGGTGGTGTTGGTGTAGGCTTGGTGGACACTGCTCTTGGCTGAGGTGTAGGGTTTCCCGGTGATGGGGAGGTTGAAGCCACTGTTTGCCGTTTCACTCGCGTTGCGGTCTGTCTGAAAACATGACAAACAAACAAACAAAAAACTTATAATATGACATCTCCATCATTGGTACACTACAGGTGCAACTCCTTAAAATGAAGAAAAGCTGCTGAAAATGGCAGGGGTCCAGGGGTCGCTAGGGCCCAGTGCGGGGTACAGGGGCAGAGCCCTGTTGGAGGATTCAGGGAGGGTTAGGGTTAGGGTCCGACTCCCTAAAAATGAAGAAGAGCTGAAAGGCAGCGTTCCCAGGGGCTTGTCCTAGGGGCCGCCCAGGCCCTCAGTGGGGTACAGGGGGCAGAGCCCTGTTGGATGATTCAGGGGGGGGGGGGGGGGGGGTGGATCACAAGGGGGGGTGGGGGGGGGGGGGGGGGGGGGGGGGGGGAGGGGGGGGGGGGGGTGGGGGGTGGGGGGGGGGGGGGGGGGGAGGGGGGGGGGGGGACAAAGAGAGCAAGAGAGATAACATGATGGACCGAGAAAGTTGGAGTCCAATAAGCCTTGCAAAATGATTACATTGCCTTTGAAAACAACATAGCATCACTATATGCCCCTGTTTTGGAAGATTCCCAGAGAGACTTCCGGGATAGAACAACCAAATTCAAAACGCCCCAAATCACTTGTGGTCAACTTTGGGGGATGAATAATAAAAGAAAAAAATAGTTCAGTTTCTGGTTTTAAAAACACCACACACCAAAAACTGAAATCAGTGTGAAACTGAAAGAGTTGCACCCATGCTAAGTCTAGACATTGCTGGAAATGTCAGCTCTTCTACTTGTTGGATCCAGTAAAAAAATTAAAAAAGGATAACAAACAGCAGCGCCTAATGAGCCGAAAAATACGGTAAATTCAATAACTAAGCATTTTATCAGGAACAATTGCAGTATTATGCTATACAATTTTGTTTCAGCAATTTTCACATTTCTGCCCCTACGAATTCATAACAGAAAAGAGTATGACCGATTGTTATTTCAATCAACAGGTTGTCTCCCCTAGAGTCAGAATTGTGAATAATTATGGCCAGTTTTTGCCCCTAAGATTAGTAAGAATGATAAGATTTAAAGTAAACAGTTGCTTTTTTTTCTCTCAAGAAATGTTCTTCTTTCGAATGCTTGAAATTTCGAATGCAAAAGAGAGGGTTTCCAAAAGAGAGAGGTTCCCCATAGGCCCCCCGCCCCCCTAAAGCTGCTGCACCCACAAAGAAGAGGGTCTTTAGAAGCTATAATAAAATATCCTAAAAACCTTGATTATAAATAATAACAGCGAAATGCTACGCAAACTGGATTTACCCACCACCCTGGACTCAGTCACTGTTCATACATTTCTTAATAACAGTCCTGACAACACTAACTAAAGCTTGTTCCAGATCTCAATTTCATTTCAAAAACTATAGAAACCATGAATTAAAAAATACTAAGTCAGTAGAAGTACTAGAACTAACATCAGCAGACATTTTTTCAGTAACAGAGTAACTAACTATTGGAACGCACTTCCTGCTCAAACAACAATTGTACCTGATACTAACAATTTTAAAATCCTCTTGGACAAAGACCCAAAGTCAGTAAACTAAAATACTAACTGGTACTTACGATTGATTAACTGTCTTCTAAAAGTAAAAACTGTCAGCTGTGCCAACGGCATACATAATAAAAACTAAACCAAGAGAAAGGACACTTGAGAGGCCGCAAGGCCCAGTTGTCCTACCTAACCTGACCTAATAATTACCTCTGACTGGCAGCACATGCGTCCTTCCTTTTCCTATTGCGCACAGGATGGAAGTGGTCTTCAGTCCACACAGGATGGAAGTGGTCTTCAGTCCACAGGATGGAAGTGGTCTTCAGTCCACACACAGGATGGAAGTGGTCTTCAGTCCACACAGGATGGAAGTGGTCTTCAGTCCACAGGATGGAAGTGGTCTTCAGTCCACAGGATGGAAGTGGTCTTCAGTCCACAGGATGGAAGTGGTCTTCAGTCCACACAGGATGGAAGTGGTCTTCAGTCCACACAGGATGGAAGTGGTCTTCAGTCCACAGGATGGAAGTGGTCTTCAGTCCACACAGGATGGAAGTGGTCTTCAGTCCACAGGATGGAAGAAAAAGTGGTCTGCAGTCCACACAGGATGGAAAAGTGGATCTTCAGTCCACAGGATGGAAGTGGTCTTCAGTCCACACAGGATGGAAGTGGTCTTCAGTCCACAGGATGGAAGTGGTCTTCAGTCCACACAGGATGGAAGTGGTCTTCAGTCCACAGGATGGAAGTGGTCTTCAGTCCACAGGATGGAAGTGGTCTTCAGTCCACACAGGATGGAAGTGGTCTTCCAGTCCACCAGGATGGAAGAAGAGAAGTGTCTTCAGTCCACACAGGATGGAAGATGGTGAATGTAGGAGGGGGAACATGGCTGTCTTCAGTCCACACAGGATGGAAGACGGTGACTGTAGGAGTGGGAACATGGCTGTCTTCAGTCCACACAGGATGGAAGATGGTGACTGTAGGGAGTGGGAACATGGCTGTCTTCAGTCCACACAGGATGGAAGACGGTGACTGTAGGAGGGGGAACATGGCTGTCTTCAGTCCACACAGGATGGAAGATGGTGACTGTAGGAGGGGGAACATGGCTGTCTTCAGTCCACACAGGATGGAAGACGGTGACTGTAGGAGGGGGAACATGGCTGTCTTCAGTCCACACAGGATGGAAGAAGACGGTGACTGTAGGAGGGGGAACATGGCTGTCTTCAGTCCACACAGGATGGAAGATGGTGACTGTAGAAGTGGGAACATGGCTGTCTTCAGTCCACACAGGATGGAAGATGGTGACTGTTGGAGTGGGAACACGGCTGTCTTCAGTCCACACATGATGGAAGATGGTGACTGTAGAAGTGGGAACATGGCTGTCTTCAGTCCACACAGGATGGAAGACGGTGACTGTAGGAGTGGGAACATGGCTGTCTTCAGTCCACACAGGATGGAAGATGGTCTTCTGTCCACAGGATGGAACATGGCTGTCTTCAGTCCACACAGGATGGAAGACGGTGAATGTAGAAGTGGGAACATGGCTGTCTTCAGTCCACACAGGATGGAAAGACGGTGAATGTAGAAGGGGGAACATGGCTGTCTTCAGTCCACAGGATGGAAGACGGTGACTGTAGGAGGGGGAACATGGCTGTCTTCAGTCCACACAGGATGGAAGACGGTGACTGTAGGAGGGGGGACATGGCTGTCTTCAGTCCACACAGGATGAAAGACGGTGAATGTAGAAGTGGGAACATGGCTGTCTTCAGTCCACACAGGATGGAAGACGGTGAATGTAGAAGTGGGAACATGGCTGTCTTCAGTCCACACAGGATGGAAGACGGTGAATGTAGGAGTGGGAACATGGCTGTCTTCAGTCCACAGGATGGAAGACGGTGACTGTAGGAGGGGGAACATGGCTGTCTTCAGTCCACAGGATGGAAGTGGTCTTCAGTCCACAGGATGGAAGTGGTCTTCAGTCCACACAGGATGGAAGACGGTGAATGTAGAAGTGGGAACATGGCTGTCTTCAGTCCACACAGGATGGAAGACGGTGAATGTAGAAGGGGGAACATGGCTGTCTTCAGTCCACACCAGGATGGAAGACGGTGACTGTAGGAGGGGGAACATGGCTGTCTTCAGTCCACAGGATGGAAGACGGTGAATGTAGAAGGGGGAACATGGCTGTCTTCAGTCCACACAGGATGGAAGACGGTGAATGTAGGAGGGGGAACATGGCTGTCTTCAGTCCACACAGGATGGAAGACGGTGACTGTAGAAGTGGGAACATGGCTGTCTTCAGTCCACACAGGATGGAAGACGGTGACTGTAGGAGGGGGAACATGGCTGTCTTCAGTCCACACAGGATAGAAGACACGTGACTGTAGGAGGGGGAACATGGCTGTCTTCAGTCCACAGGATGGAAGATGGTGACTGTAGGAGTGGGAACATGGCTGTCTTCAGTCCACACAGGATGGAAGATGGTGACTGTAGAAGGCTATAGGGAACATGGCTGTCTTCAGTCCACACAGGATGGAAGACGGTGACTGTAGGAGTTGGGAACATGGCTGTCTTCAGTCCACACAGGATGGAAGACGGTGAATGTAGAAGGGGGAACATGGCTGTCTTCAGTCCACACAGGATGGAAGATGGTGACTGTAGAAGTGGGAACATGGCTGTCTTCAGTCCACAGGATGGAAGATGGTGACTGTAGAAGTGGGAACATGGCTGTCTTCAGTCCACACAGGATGGAAGATGGTGACTGTAGGAGGGGGAACATGGCTGTCTTCAGTCCACACAGGATGGAAGACGGTGACTGTAGGAGGGGGAACATGGCTGTCTTCAGTCCACACAGGATGGAAGATGGTGACTGTAGGAGTGGGAACACGGCTGTCTTCAGTCCACACATGATGGAAGATGGTGACTGTAGAAGTGGGAACATGGCTGTCTTCAGTCCACAGGATGGAAGACGGTGAATGTAGTAGGGGGAACATGGCTGTCTTCAGTCCACAGGATGGAAGACGGTGACTGTAGGAGGGGGAACATGGCTGTCTTCAGTCCACAGGATGGAAGACGGTGAATGTAGAAGTGGGAACATGGCTGTCTTCAGCCCACACAGGATGGAAGATGGTGACTGTAGGAGGGGGAACATGGGGCTGTCTTCAGTCCACAGGATGGAAGACGTCTGTGACTGTAGGAGGGGGAACATGGCTGTCTTCAGTCCACACAGGATGGAAGATGGTGACTGTAGGAGTGGGAACATATGGCTGTCTTCAGTCCACACAGGATGGAAGACGGTGACTGTAGGAGTGGGAACATATGGCTGTCTTCAGTCCACAGGATGGAAGACTGTGACTGTAGGAGGGGGGAACATGGCTGTACTCCTCACCACAGGATGGAAGACGGTGACTGTAGGAGGGGGAACATGGCTGTCTTCAGTCCACAGGATGGAAGACGGTGACTGTAGGAGTGGGAACATGGCTGTCTTCAGTCCACACAGGATCTTGTCAGTCCACAGGATGGAAGAACTGTGAATGTAGAAGGGGGACCATGGCTGTCTTCAGTCCACACAGGATGGAAGACAGTGAATGTAGAAGGAGGAACATGGCTGTCTTCAGTCCACACAGGATGGAAGACGGTGACTGTAGGAGGGGGAACATGGCTGTCTTCAGTCCACACAGGATGGAAGATGGTGACTGTAGGAGGGGGGACACGGCTGTCTTCAGTCCACAGGATGGAAGACGGTGACTGTAGAAGGGGGAACATGGCTGTCTTCAGTCCACACAGGATGGAAGACGGTGACTGTAGGAGTGGGAACATATGGCTGTCTTCAGTCCACAGGAAAAAAGACGGTGACTGTAGGAGTGGGAACATGGCTGTCTTCAGTCCACACAGGATGGAAGACGGTGACTGTAGGAGGGGGAACACGGCTGTCTTCAGTCCACACAGGATGGAAGACAGTGACTGTAGGAGGGGGAACATGGCTGTCTTCAGTCCACACAGGATGGAAGTCAGTGACTGAAGTGGGGGGGACAGGGCTGTGTAAAATTTACAGAAGAGGGGGGACAGGGAAAAACTCCAAGAGGGGGAACATGGCTGTCTTCAGTCCACACAGGAAGGAAGAAGGTGAGGGGGAGGAAAGAGAAGAGGGAAAAAGAGAGTGGAAAAAGAAGAGAAGAGGGTGAAAGTACAAGGAGAGAACATGGCTGTCTTCAAAAAACAGAGAAGGGGGGAAAGTGACTTGACGGAGAGGGAACATGGAAGTCTTCGGAAAAGACAGGACGGATGACAGTGAGTCTAGGAGGGGGAGAAAGGCTGTGTTCTGTATCTACATGATGGATTAATCTTAATGTAGGAGGGGGTGGGGGGGGATCTTCACTTAACACAGGATGGAAGTCAGTAACTGTAAAAGGGGGAACTTAGCTGTCTTCAGTCCACACAGGATGGAAGACAGACACTGTACAAGGGGGAAGATGGCAAGACCATAACAGGAGACAAAAGGTTACAGAAAAAACCATTGTAAGGAGAGGGGTAAGAACATGGCTGTCTTCAGTCCACAGGATGGAAGACGGTGACTGTAGGAGGGGGGACATGGCTGTCTTCAGTCCACAGGATGGAAGACAGGTGACTGTAGGAGGGGGAACATGGCTGTCTTCAGTCCACAGGATGGAAGATGGTGAAGAGGGGGAACATGGCTGTCTTCAGTCCACAGGAGGAAGACGGTGGGAGGGGGAACATGGCTGTCTTCAGTCCACAGGATGGAAGACGGTGACTGTAGGAGTGGGAACATGGCTGTCTTCAGTCCACAGGATGGAAGACGGTGACTGTAGGAGGGGGAACATGGCTGTCTTCAGTCCACGAGGATGGAAGACGGTGACTGTAGGAGGGGGAACATGTCTGTCTTCAGTCCACAGGATGGAAGACGGTGAATGTAGAAGGGGGAACATGGCTGTCTTCAGTCCACAGGATGGAAGACGGTGAATGTAGTAAGGGGGAACATGGCTGTCTTCAGTCCACACAGGATGGAAGACGGTGACTGTAGGAGGTGGAACATGGCTGTCTTCAGTCCACACATGATGGAAGACGGTGACTGTAGAAGTGGGAACATGGCTGTCTTCAGTCCACACAGGATGGAAGACGGTGACTATAGGAGTGGGAACATATGGCTGTCTTCAGTCCACAGGATGGAAGACGGTGACTGTAGAAAGGGGAACATGGCTGTAAGCACACAGTGGTCTTCAGGATCCAGTCCTTGGGGTTGAAGTCTTCCTGCAGAAACACAGATTACACCATAGTTTATACATTCCCTTTCTGATTCCAAATACTGATGGCAGCTTCAACACTAACCCAACCGTTGTACAGTGGAACCTCCCTTATAAGACCTTCAAAAATCATCCAACGTGAGGTCTTAAATTGGAGGGAGTTGTGTAAGGGAGGTACTTTGCCCGCGCTTGTTCTGCCCGAGTTACGCTGACCTTTCTAATCCAACTCTCTAAAATTCAACTCAGTGAAATTCAAGGTCTCCTTGACACGCGGCAAATGCCCCTATCCATCCCAGGAAAATTTACCATCCTGCCTGTGTCCAGAAGCAGAACACCTCTTCACCATAGCTACCACCTGCATGGTCACACTCTGGACACCGTAACATCAGTGAAATACTTTGGAGTCACCATCCAGAAGGACATCAACTGGGATGGTCACATAGGGAACATCACTGACAATGCGAACAGAATGCTGGGGTTCTTGCGGCGAAATCTCAAGATCTGCTCGACAGAACTGAGAGGAAGAGCATACCTGACTCTTGTCAGACCCCTGCTGGAGTATGCCAGTTCTGTCTGGGACCCGTACACTCTGAGGAATGTGAATAGAAAACGAGGCCATACAGAGAAGGGCGGCTCGCTTCGTACTCAACCGCTACCACAACACCTTCAGTGTCACTGACATATATGTATCTCAGTTAGAGTGGCCCACACTTGAGCAGCGCAGGAAAACCAGCAGGCTGACAATGCTATATAAAATCCAGCAAGGCATTGTCCAGGTTGACAACACCAGGCTCATCCCAGCACCGAGCCGCCAAAGAAGAGCCTCAAGAGGACATGACCAACAACTGTCATCCATCCACTGCCGCACTGAATACAGACGAAATTCATTTTTCCCTCGAACCATCCGCGACTGGAACGGGCTACCTGAAGTGGCTGTGTCTGCCACCTGTCCCATTACCTTCCAGTCGTCATCCATCAAGCAATAATAGATTTTATTTTATTTTTTAAATAAGGGGTTCCTGTTTTTGGCGTGGCATCATGCTGGGGATCCACAGAACCAGCTGGCTGGGTCATTGTAGATTAGGGTTTTCTTTTTCCTTTGCTCTCTCCCTTTTATTTGGTACTATTTTATTTGTATTATTTGTGTTGTCTCCGACTTCGGACCTCGACCGAAATAGTGCCATAAAAATAAAATTGTTGATTGTGGACACTTAACCGGAAGAAAAAGAAGAAGTCAAGTCTTTGAAGTTTGATCGGTAGCAAGATCGAAGAAGAATAGTGCCCCGCCTAGAGAAGGACCACATAACAACTAACGTGGTGTCTAGTATGACCAGAAACAACTGCCAGTGCTTTGTGATTGAGAGATCAAATGCCATCATCTTCAAAAATTCATTCTTTCCACGGACAACAAAGAGAGTGGGGCGATATTTACCAGAACACTATAGCCCACATGTCGTCGGCCAGCCAGTTCAGGAGGGCCTGTGTCTGATCGCAGCAGGCACAGCAATCAACCAGCACACTGAAGGTGCTGGGGGTCGCCTATTCCAGCTGTTCGTCAGTTGGATAAAAAAGCAAATCGTGTAGCCTGCCGATATACACCCTCAAAAATCTTAGTCAAACTTGTGTGTGTGTGTGTATGTGTGTAGATTATAGTGCTCTCCCCAGTTTTTCCCCCGCTGGCATTTATAATTATATCCAAGTTGGATTCTGCCAGCATCGACCCATCAAGATCAAGATGATAGATCGGTTTCCGCGACCATCAGTGTCAATTTTCAATATAATAATTTAATATTGTGATGATTTTTTGGCTCAATTTTGTCAGAAAAGCTTTATTAGCACCTTCGGCATATCTTAATACCCGATAGCCTTCTTTTCACCCGCCTTCTTAGCCATATTTCGTCCCATATAACATTTTCACCTTTAAATTTATCTGGTAAGAACAAAATCCATCTGAACGGAATTCTTCTGTGACATATATAAAATAAAAGTATATCCTTATTTCTAAAACTAAGTACAATAGGGTCTTTGGGTAATACTAATAGACCCCAATTACTTAGTCAGGTACTGGTTAGTGACATCAGACATAGGTGTTAAATCACTTTGGTGCTTAAAATGTGCCTTTGGTGGTGAAAGGGCTTAATTCTTAGTCGATTAGTTAAAAAGTTTACAACAAAGCTGGCCCCAGCCCCCCCCAAAAATAAAAAACCTGGAAATGGATGCTAAGGAGAAGAAAGAAATGTTCCACTATCGACAGAGGGAACATCACTCGGCCGCCCAAGTTCAAAGTTGAAGTTGCAACTCGCCATCGCGATCAATTTCACTTCATTTTCGTGAAAAGTTCAAAATTCTCACCAAATCTATTTGCCAGTGATAATGATAATCATAAATTGACTATTTCAAGCCCTAATTACAATCTCTACCTTTAAAAAAAC
>CM065683.1:4396123-4411354 GCA_017654935.2 Phymorhynchus buccinoides
CATCATCGTCATCAGCATCACCAATCATCATCATCAAAGTTACTGAAGTGGAAAGCAGCTAACTGAAAAATGGGTACCACCAAAATAAAAATGGGAAAAATTCACAATAATTTTGTTATGGTCCCAATTAAAATAATCTTTGTGACGAAACATTCTTTTTTTTCCATCTCAAAATATCGACCATCTCAATAAAATGTCAATTCTTTCGGTTTTGACTTACCGCACTAGGATTGTTACTAATTTCGCCATAATGGCTTTGTGGTAACCACACCTGAGAAAAAGACATTACCCTTCACATCTATCTGCTGCAGCTTAGCTATGCCTGCCTCTCACTTGTACCTTCACCACCTGCTCTCTCTCTCTCTCTCTCTCTCTCTCTCTCTCTAAAGCTTGGCAAGAAATGTACAGAAAAGGGAGACGAGGCGTGATTGATGTATTGATATATCTATTTTTTGGAAACTTTTTGATTCCCAAATAGAATCAATGTTGACCTATGGGGCGGAAGTTTTGGGGATTATTGCAAAATGACTATATAGAAAAAGTACATACATTAGCAATGAAAAGATTTCTTAATATCCCTTTACATGGTTCCAATAAAATGTTGTATGCAGAAACAGGTAGATATCCATTACATATACGAACACAACTAAAATCTATTAGGTACTGGTAATGAAACTCCCGTTAACTAGAATCAACAAACAGGCGTATAACATGTTAGTCATTCAAGATGAAAGTGGAAAACAGAACTGGGTTTCTCATGTAAAGAAGTTGCTTTTTGAAAGTGGGTTTGGCTTTGTCTGGAACAACCAGGGAGTTGGGAACGATAAATCTTTCATATGTGAATTCAAAGAACGACTAGTTTCTTCCTATCAACAAATATGGCATTCTGGGCTAGAAAGGAGTGAGAAGTATGCATGGTTTTTACAGTTTAATAGCGATTTACAGTGTGAACAATATTTGTTAGTTATAACACGAAAATGGTACAGGGATTCTTTAGCTCGTTTTAGAGCGAAAACGCTTGGACTCCAAGCAAGCCAGCGCTGGTATAATACTGAAACACTGCCTGATATGAATTGACCTATGTGTTCTTCAAATGACACAGAGGATGAACAACATTTTCTCTTTTATTTTGAAGCATATAAAGCTGTGCGTGAGAAATGCAATGTGTTTAGATCACCGTTAGCAGAAAGACGGGATCTAGCAGCTCTGTTAAAAACAAACAGAATAGATTATTTGAATTCTATGGCAATGTTTGTTGCTGAAGCTAATAACATCCGAAAAAAGAAGCTTGATACCATTAGTTAAATTTTGTAGTGTTCTGACACTTTGACTAATAAAAACTGTTGGTCGCATGAGCTTCGACTGATTGCTTAAAATGAAATTAATTTTCATGTTTTGTTTGTTACTAAAAATCTTTCTTTTTTTCTTTCAACTTTGTGTACCCCCATGTCAAATAGCATGTACCTTGCTGATGACATTAAATAATTCAATCTATTCTAACCATACTGACCAACACTCAAAACAACTGCAGATTGTTGGTAAGTATTAAGTTAAAATAGATACAGCGGTCGCCGCTTTATAAAGCCATTTTGGGACCGACGAAAAATGGCTTTAATAAGCGGCGGATTTAATAACCGGCGGTCCAGGATTACGTCATTTTCGAACACTTTTTTTTTTTTTCTTCTCTTTTGTTTACGTCAGTCACACTTTCACACTTTCTTTCGTCATTTACACTTGCTTGAATCTAAACACAACTTCACAAGGCCTCTTAAACGATGTTGAACTTTTGTTTTAATTACATTGATCAATGCAGGAAGCACTTTAAATTTCTTGTAAATTTCAAATTTCTTGTTTATGGTTAAATCTTGGCGTTTTCTTTTCGGCATTTTGATTCAATTCATTCTTGCCTCTTGCTTGAAGTTGCCAGTCCGACAGAAAACAGTAAAGTGATTTAATTTATTTATTAACTCAACACGTGCGGTTTTTATTGACTGACATTCTTTTCTAAACTCAGTTACTTCGTGATACACGTGAGCATGCACATAAATATGTCTTGAGTGACACAAGTGACATATTTTCTACACCCCCCCCAAAAAAAAAGAAAAAAAAAAAGAACAAAATGGTGTGAGTTTTAGTCACAAACTATGTGATTTCTCTGAGAAAAGTGGCTTTAATAAGCGGCGGGGTGGTTTTATTAAGCGGTTTTTTTTAATACATAACATATAGTGAAAAATCCGGACCGTAAGAAATCGGCTTTAATAAGCGGCTGGCTCTATTAACCGCGGTTTTATAAAGCGGCGACCACTGTACTAGGATTAATAGAAATCCACCATTTGTCATTTTGTCTCTCTCTCTCTAAACACTATTGTTTCGTTAGCCAAATATGTAGAAGCATTTAACGTCATGTGAAAAAAAAAGAGATTGCGTATTTATGATGCATGAAAGTAATGTGTCCTCATTATGTCATATCTTGTGTTATGTGAGCTTGATAATTTTGTGTATATTATATAAATGTTCCGTTGTTTGTTTGTTTGTTTGTTTGTTTGTTTTCATGTCTGGTTTCAGCTTGCTATTGTAATTCTTTTTCTGAATTATTGGTATGTTTAATCCGTTTGTTAATTTTTCATAATAAGTAGGTTTTTATTTTTATTATTGCTTTTTGAGTTTCATGGTTTATGTTCCTTAACTTCGGCGCTGCAAGTAACAAAGTTCACCGCATTGACATAAAGGCTGTATAATTGTGCCATTGTCAATAAAACGATGTATGAAGCGTCTGAAGCGTCTCTCTCTCTCTCTCCTTCTCTCTCTTTCTCTCATACATACATACACAAAAACAAATGACCACTGACACACCCACCCCCTTTGTCCGTGGAGGGTCCGGCACCCACCATCCTGCCTGGCTTGAGCGCTCTGAGCCGGGGCCTCATGAGCATCCACTTGTGCAGAGCCGTGGCCAGGTCGCGAGTCTTCACAAACACCAAGGCTCGCGAGTCCGGCTCCTCATGAAATGTCTGCCCATTTTCAGCGTCGTTAATACGATGTATTCACATGAATGGTAGATTTTTATCAATCTTACTATCTACTTTAACTAAATACTTACCAACACTTAAAACATGTGCATTGACTCATAATGACCTGGAACTATACCAAAGACTATAGTAAAGCGAAAGTAGGGCGTGACCTCGACCCCTGCGCCGGATATGGGGTGCGAGTTATCCCCCTTACATCCGGGTAGGCGAGGTGCGCGCGCGCACTACAAACATAATTCGAAAACCCTTTTCCCTCAAATAGCATCAGGAGGGCAGGCAGGGAGGGAACATATTTGTTTTAAGTGTTGGTAAGTATTTAGTTAAAGTAGATAGTAAGATTGATAAAAATCTACCAATCTATTTTAACCATACATTACCAACACTTAAAACATGTGCAGATTACCAGAGAGGAGGAGGGTGATGCTCCCATTTGAGAAGCTAAGCACCCTTGACCTGATAAAAAAGGCTTAAGCCTAGAACAACACGCATTCTTAAGACTTACAAAACCCTGTCTAAAAAGACATTCCCCCAAAAAATCATACCCATGATATACCAACAAGTAAATACCTGAAAAAAGGCATTGCGACACTTACATCACAGGGAGACGGGGAGTTGGGCGACCACAACCTTCCTGATGGCGTAGTGGTTGTCATCTCCTCTGATGGAGATGTCCCTGAGATAGTGCTGGATGAACGTGTTTTGCGACTTCCAAAAAGCCGAAGCCATGACCCTGACCAAAGGCACTCCCCTAAGGCCAAAGAGGTGCTAATTGCTCTTAACTCATGGGCCCGAACCGGGTTCTGAGGGAGTCTAACAAGGGAGGAAGCGTAAGCGAGCTTAATGCAGTCCAGCAACCAACGAGAGACTGTACCCTTAGTGACATCCTTGCAATACTTAACATTAACGGAAAGGAAAAGACGACGCCTAGCAGCACGGAAGGGCTTAGTCCGAGCCAGGTAGAACCTAAGCGACCTGACAGGACACAGGAAGCGGTCCGCATCATCAGGCCCGAGGACAGAACACAGGCTAGCAATGTGCACCAGAGGAGAGCCAACATCTCCTGGTTGGTTCTTGGCACGAAACTCAGGAAGGAAGGACAGAGAGACCGCGGAGAAGTCGTCCGTGAACTCAATGTCCCTGGGTAGTCCGCTAAAGGCGTGTATCCCGCTGACACGTCTAGCTGAGGCCAAAGTTATGAGAAAGACAGTCTTGAAGGTCAACAACTTCAGGGACAGAAAGGAAAGGGGTTCACACCTATCCCTTAGAAAGTTCAAAACTAAGAACACGTCCCACTGTGGGACGTGAATCGTCCTGGAAGGAGCCTGTAAACGGACGGCATCCAGAAAATGCGAAACGGGAAGAGCCGAAAGGCTCTCAGCGCATTTCGCCCCCAAAGCCAAGGTAATTGTACTGACCAAGGCGGCCTTGTAGCCGGACAGGGTCTTGTACGAAAGATTTCTAGAGTTACGAAGATGAGTTAGAAATTCCAAAAATTCAACCGTAGAAGGCCTGAGAGCATCAAACTTCTTCTCGGAACAAAAAGCAAACCACGTCGCCCAGCGGAGACCATACAAGTCGCTGGTTGATTTACGACGCGAAGAAACCAAAAGGTCCACCGTCCTGGTGGAAAAGCCTTGCCGCCTGAGCCCTTGCCTTAAAGTAGCCAGGCGGCAAGGTTGAGCCGAGAAGGGTCTGGGTGGCCGACCCCGCTTCTTGGCTGGATGAGAGTGCCCAAGTGAGCTCGAGACGTAGCGGACCGTCTCGGGCCAGAGAGAGGAGCTCCGGGAACCAGTGGCTCGTGGGCCACAAGGGAGTGATCAGCACCATGTGGGGGGACTCCTGGAAGCACTTCTGAAGGACCCTGGAGATCAACGCCGTCGGTGGGAAGGCGTTGAGGGACATGCCAGTCCAGTCCAGGGAGAACGCATTGAATGCCAACGCTAGAGGATCCCGAACAGGGGACACGTAGAGAGGCAAGCGAGCGCTGTACTTCGTTGCGAAGAGGTCGATCATGGGCTTGCCCCAGAGATCCCAAATCTGAGACAAGGCGTGATGGGCGATTGTCCACTTGGTCGGCAGAATCTGCTGGGACCGGCTGAGGGCATCCGCGAGAACATTCAGTTTTCCCGGGATGAACTCCACGGAGAGATCGATGCCCTGCGAGGCTGGCCAGATCAGGATCCTCTCCGCCGCCAGAGAAAGAGGAAGAGAGCGGGTTCCTCCCTGACGACGAAGGTAGGACAAACTCGCGGAGTTGTCCCCGCACACCGTGACCCCCTGTTACTGCCGTCATAGATGTTGGATTAACTTTTAATGAGAAGCTCCGTTTGTCGATTTTGTGAGCAATGTTTTAATCTATTTTAAGTTGGACAAACCATAAGTGTGATCTAGATTTATTTACCTTGGTTATTCTGTGAGAATGTCTTGACAGTCTGGTTTGTTTTGGTGTGAAACATCGCATGGTCACTATTTTTGTCTCAAAGACGTCACAGTGTGGAGCATTACCTCCCTTTGTCGCAATGCGGTTGTATCATTCCGCTGGTCAATAAGTCCATGATGTTTTTTAAATAAGTAAAGAATTTCCTTTTTTTTGTACATAAATATCTTTCACCTTTGGGTTTCGAGAGCCACCTGAATCATATGATATGAGGTGGATTTGAGTAAGTGAAATTATATTTAGTAGCATTCAGGGGCACATTGATACAGTGATTTTTGGGTCTCGATTCGAACATGTTTGAGCTCTGCAAAGGGGTGTATCGAGGCAGTTGTCTTGAGCCACTCGCACTGAAAACATGCAACATTGCAAGGTCTTGTCTGTACTCTCAAATTCAAAAACCCTAACCCCAAGTTGCGAACGAGGTGAGCCTTTGAAGTTATATTTTTGAATGTCTAAAGCGTCAGGTTTTTCTCTTATAACGGTACACGTACAAGAAAATCTGTGCCATGAAAACGAAGAGTTACATTTTGGGGTGAAAAGTGCTTACTCATGGAGTTCTGTTAATGAACTCTATTTTATATTTTTTGACTTAGGCTCATGTTCTCTGAAGGTCTTGAGCATCTGGTCTTTTTGGGTCTGGGTCATGGCATGAGCCCTTAACAACTAATTGGCTTTCAGTTTGGGCAAGCCGGTAGTCCTAGTCATGTATAAATGTTCCTGTGTGAACTTAATCGATGTGTGTAAAGATGGACATTTAACTAATTTTAAATGGATATATTTTAAACCTAAGAAGTAATGCCTAAACGATGTAGTCCAAGTGAGCAAGACATGAGAATGAATGATTGGTTTAAAGCGTAAAATATGTGATATTAAGGCTTTGGAAAGAATGTTGTTTTAGACGGTGAATTTAATCGTTTGAAATTTGTCTTACGGAAAATGTTTTGGATACTGGAGACTTAAGGATGGTGTTTTCTCTTGTTTTTGTCTCCAGTTTTTACGGCATGTCTTCGTGATGGAATCAAAGATTGATGAATAAAGCATTTGAATTTCTACGAGGACTGTCAGTGTCAACGTTTGCTAGATTGTGGGGCGGAAATGCGAGAGCGCAGCAATAGTAAAAACTCGTGGTTGCCGTAGAAGGACCCAACGTCAACGAAGAATTTGGACTTGCCTTCCTTGGTAGCAAAGACACGGCTCTAAGCGAAATTGTATCTCTGGAGGGACCCAACGTCAAGAATACTGGGACTAGCCTTCCTGAGAAGAAAATGTCTCTTTTGTAGTAAACTTTCGTGTCTGTGAAGGAACCCTATGTTGGGAAGTTCTTTAAGTTAGCCATTCTCCTGCTGATGAACATTTGGGACTCTTTCCAGAGAAGTTGTTGAAAGACGTGTAACAAATCATTCAGACACTCAAAGAAAGTGTATGTTAAGCAACTACCTGCTCCTCATCACGCTGCTCAGCTCAACCAGCAAACGATCTGGTCTTCGCAACTTGGGGTTAGGGTTTTTGAATTTGAGAGTACACACAAGACCTTGCAATGTTGCATGTTTTCAGTGCAAGTGGCTCAAGACAACTGCCTCGATACACTCCTTTGCAGAGCTCAAACATGTTCGAATCGAGACCCAAAAATCACTGTATCAATGCACCCCTGAATGCTACTAAATATAATTTCACTTACTCAAATCCACCTCATATCATATGATTCAGGTGGCTCTCGAAACCCAAAGGTGAAAGATATTTATGTATGTAACCTCCTCCAAATGATGGCTAAGTTTAGGAGGATTTACATACCAGAGACAGAGAGAGAGAGAGAGAGAGAGAGAGAGAATAAATAAGGAGCACAGGGGACATAACTCTCTTCTACTAACACTAGTAACAGACAGTTGATTTACTTCCCTTGGATTGCTTTAGGAAGTAATTATAAATGAAAGAAAACTATATTAAAGAAAACAGGTACATAGTAATGATTATTTAGTTCTACGATATATTTAAGATTTTATGCGAATTTATTTGAAAAGAATAAAGTAAAATGTTATTATTGTTACAAATTCTTATTTTAACTAATCCGCATTTTAACTTCCTGTTTCAATAGGACTTCCTATTTCCTTTACAACTTTTCTGTCAGTGTTCCACCAGACTTGAAAGGGTGAAGACCTAGATTAGAAGTCTCTCATTGAAAAGAAAGAAGACCTAGAGCGTGCCTGGACAAGGTATAGTAATTATTGTCATTTTAGTCTTTGGTGTTAATAGAAATGTAATACTAATACAGCACATGGTTTCTTTCTTTGAGCTGTTAGTTGTTTCTACAACCTTTCTAGTGAATTGCTTAGCAATAATAGGGTTTGTGACCAAACTGTTGCAGCCCAAGTGTATTATATTTATAGTGTAAAACAATAATCATTACAATGTGTAATGATGGTAGAATTATTTGTGGGTGAAACTTTGTAAAACACTGTCACTAAAGTGTGACAGTAGTTCATTGTGAGAGCCACATGGCTGATACCATGAGGCAAGGTGAAAGGGGAGACAAAGAGCTGTGCCAGTAGTTCATTGTGAGAGACACATGGCTGATACCATGAGGCAAGGTGAAAGGGGAGACAAAGAGCTGTGCCAGTAGTTCATTGTGAGAGCCACATGGCTGATACCATGAGGCAAGGTGAAAGGGGAGACAAAGAGCTGTGCCAGTAGTTCATTGTGAGAGACACATGGCTGATACCATGAGGCAAGGTGAAAGGGGAGACAATTGGGTCGTGGCAAGCTGTAATTTGACTGATGCAAAGAACATCAGTGAGTTTAGGGATTTGGTTGTATTATTTGGATGTTATTTTGGTATTCATGAATGAATGTTCTTGTGTTTTATTTTTGTGTGGGTTTTAAGGTAAAATATACTGACTGGTTAAAGGTATTTTGGGGATAAACTATTGGAAAGTTCTGGATGGAAATGTTCTCTTTTAGAAAGGGTATAAAGAGAACATTGCAACTAGCCATGTGGTGTAGATCATGTAATTAGAATGTAAAATTATTATGCTTCTACCAGGGGAAGGCTAGTTGTTGAGGATGAATAGGATTATTCATCCATGGAAAGTAGTATAGCCTAACTGGGTGTTCCATGTGATCACCTCAATATGAGTTAGACATAACTTGACTTTTCCATGATATTTTGGTTTTGGTTTTGAATAGCTGTGGCATCAGCTCGGGGTAAATGGATTATTGGAAACCAATAATATTTTGAGGGAACTCGGTTTGAGTTATCCAAGTGCATACCACTACCAGTCAGAGTATTCTGTTGTGTAACAAGTGTAACAATTTTGTGCTGTAGTTGCTTATAGTTATAATGGATTAATGGGAGTATGACTTTTTAAGCATGTTTTATATTTGTGTTGTGTGAAAATAATGTACCGGTAAGTTTACATTCGGTTATTTTCAGGTCTGTCAGTAATAATTGCTTTGTTTGATTTGATGTTATCTTATTAGTTGATACCTGATGGTGAAATCAAAGTAAAACATGATCGCATTGTTATAATGTTATTTTTAGTCAATTTAGGTTTTAGTTGATAAATATTAATGCTTAATGTTGTTTATCTTTCAGGAGCGCATATTCTTCTTTCCTTTCTTTGCCTATTTCTAATTTTAAACCCAATTCGCCTCTCAGTGATTCTTCTTATTTCTTTTGTTATATCAATCTTGTTTGAATTTGACACTGGCGGTATCATTTAGCTAGTTAGTTAGTGTAATTGGATAACATTTCTTTGGGTTTGGACTTTTAAGATTATTAATTTGTTCGTTTATTTTTCAAGTTGTTTTTATTTTAATAAATCAGTGAACTCATACCGAATCTCGGTGTTTTTGTGTCTCTGGAAGACTTTCTGAAAGATTGACTCTAACGCTCTAGTTTTGTAGCTCAACCCGAACCCGAGTCCCGCTCCTGTAAATTGGTAATTTGGGGTTTTACGAGGAGTGGGTTACACAAAATGGCGCCCAATAAGGGACGAGCTATGACATTCTAGAGAACTTAAGTTTTAGATTCAAGCCATAAGAGAGTATTATTGTTAATTTAAAAAAAAAAAAAAAAAAAAAAAAAAAAAAATTATAACAGAATAATTGTAGTGTAAGCAATAGGGATACCGGTCAGTTTGAACACAGATTGATGGCAGAAGTATAAGTGTTACTAGAGATGGCATCGGGGGGAAATGGAATTCCGGCTGGAGAGGATGGAGCCGTCTTCGAAGGAGACGAAAAAGCGTCAGAAGGAGGCAGAATAGCAGCTGGAGGTGGATCGATGGTGAATGGGGAGAAGCAGGATCTGGAACTTCCCCGCATGGCAGCTGATGAGGTCACGCTCCTGAGAAAGAAAATAGCGGACCTCACGATGCAGCATGAACGGGAGATAGGGGAGCTGAGACAATTAATGACTCAGTTCGAAAAAAGCTCCAGATTGGGTCAACAGGAAGAGAGGGTGGCGTCAGCACAGGCGGCACCAGTACACTTTCGTGTGAACTTTCCAAATCAACATCATTTGAAGGTTTTCACGGGGGACCCTCCCAAAGGAGGTGCAGAAGTGGACGTTGAGAGGTGGCTAGAACAGGCGGCAATGTTTTTAAAGAATGACGATGTAAGGGAGTGCGATTCCCGGTTAGTATCCAGCCTTAGGGGTGCTGCCGCAGGCACAATCACAGAGTGCAACACAAATGACGAAATTGTGGACACAATAAGAACGGTGTTCGGGACCCTGACAGACCCCGCAGAAATGATAAACGACTTCGCAAACAGGAA
The DNA here is from genome assembly GCA_017654935.2 of Phymorhynchus buccinoides. NCBI lineage: Eukaryota > Metazoa > Mollusca > Gastropoda > Neogastropoda > Raphitomidae > Phymorhynchus > Phymorhynchus buccinoides. The sequence goes on from CM065683.1 coordinate 4,406,363, forward strand.
AATAACATCAAAAGAAACGCCTGAAAACTTTCTCAGAAGTCTATATGCAGAAATTCTGCATATAGACCAGTACGCAAATCTGAAGAGGGACGATTTGAACACTAAGCTGTTCAGAACTTTCTGTGTTGGGATGCAAACAGTGCATCCTCTCTTAGTTTTGGAACTGGGGAACAAGTTTGGGAAACCAGGATTGGCGAGCCCGGGTTTCGCCGAGGTGTACAAGAAGGTGAGGGAGCTGTCGGCGCTTCTTGTGACGGAGGGGGGAAAACCTGCGGTGTACCAACACGCACAGCAGGTTGGCACAGAACAGCAGGTCAGCACAGAAGTGTCGCCCCAGCTGATCCGACAAATCACGAAGGAGGTGACGGCACAACTGGCTGAGAAGCCAAAAACCTTTCCACCAAACCAGCGCAGACCATCCCACTGTTGGCGGTGCGGACAAATGGGACACCACAGGGCCAGGTGCACCAATCCCCCCAACCCAGACTTAGTCGCGCAGAGAGAAGAGGAGAGACGGCAGCATTTCCGACAGAAGTCGGGAAACGGATTGCGGCCGTAGGTGAGGGACGCCCCACGGCTAAGGCGACTGATAGTCTCATGATCGACGCAGCCCGTGCCAAGCTGGGGGTAGAAGCAGTGGACCAGGGCCTGCTGGTACTCAAACCAGTGACAGTACACCCTAACACTAAGATAGAACTGCCGCCGGGACAGACATTAGAATTAGGGGGTCAAATCATTCAATCCCGACCAGTTCGAAATGTTGTGGTATATCCCCGGACAGGAGAGACATTACCCAAAGGACTCAACATACGGTCCGCAAAAGTATTCGACGAGACTACTCCGCGAGTGAGTCTGACTGTACAGAATGTTTCAAAGAAATCCATACAGCTAAAATCAGATTGTGTCTTAGCTGAACTGGAAATTGGTGGGGAAAATAGGGGGAAGGACATTTCGATGCAAGCATTAGTAGGGCCTAGTTGTCAGTCACTACTGACCATAGACGGTGTGCCCACTACCTGTCTCCTTGACAGTGGATCACAAGTGACTGTGATCTCTGAGTCGTTTTATAACCAACACTTACAATCTGTTGAACTGAAATCGATGGAGGAAATAGGGAGGGATTTCAGGGTGATTGGGGCAGGGGGGCATACAGTAGCTTATAAGGGGTTTGTACAGGTATCTGTGACGCTACCGGAAGATGTCGTGGGAACTGGAAGGGCAGTAGAAACTGTGGCACTGGTAGGTGCGGACACAAGTTTTAGTGATCAGATTCCTGTAATTATAGGCACTAACACATTGAAGCTGTTCGCGTCTCACTGTCAAGAACGTTCAGGGAAGTTATTTTACTCCCACATCCCTATTAGGTGCGAAGTGGCCCTCATGTACGCGAACATGCAGAACATGGACAAAGATGGAAAGATTGGATGTGTGAGAGTGCGTGAGAGACAGGTACGGATTCCCGCGGGAGATGTTGTTGATGTTAAAGCGGTGGGAAGAGGGATTGCTGGACAAAATTTAGCTTCTGTATTAATACAAGGACCTGAAGAAAATGTTTTGGAAGAAGGATTAAGAATTATTGCATGCAAGGTCCCTGTTGAAAATTTGTCTTTTTTGAAACTTTGTGTGCAAAATGTTTCAGACCATGATATTGTGTTGAAGAAGAATCAAATTATTGCTGATGTTATTGCATTTGAAACAGAATATTCCATTGATGGTGTGTTGCACGCTTTAGATACAATAGTCAACAATGATGAACAAGAGAAAGATTCTAATGTTTGTTTTTCAGCAGCACAACAAAAGGTGACTTCACCTACCGACAAACCACCAATGACATTCCACTTTGGAGAAAACACTCCAGAAGAGTGGAAATGCCGCTTTGAAGCGAAGTTGCAAACGTTTCGTGATGTGTTCATTGAAAATGAATTTGACATAGGTAACGTGGACACAGCAGAATGTGACATCGCATTAGAGCCAGGACCCCCTATACGAGAAAGACCCAGACCATTACCGCCTGGAGAATTGGAGGAAGTGAGACAGCACATCCAAGGTTTGCTAGATGCAAATATTATTGTACCTTCTGTAAGTGACTTTAGTTCTCCTATTGTTGTTGTCAGGAAGAAATCAGGTGCATTAAGGATGTGTGTCGATTATCGACGAGTGAACAGCCGCATAGTTAAAGACAACTATGCAATACCTAAGGTTGAGGATTTGTTTTTGACGTTGAATGGGGCGCAATATTTCTCGACGATGGACTTGTCAAAGGCCTATTATCAGGTTCCGTTGACAGAGCGTGCCCAACGCGTCTCAGCATTTACAACACCGATTGGGACTTACCAGTGGCTGCGCATGCCTATGGGATTAAAGAATTCAGGTAGTTGTTTCCAAAGGCTTATGGAAAGAGTATTTGCTGACATGAACTTAGTGGATCTGATCGTCTTCCTTGACGATATCTTAGTTCATGGCAAAACTCTTGAGGAACTTGAAGAACGGACCATATCAGCCCTCAGTAGGTTAAGGTGTTTCAAACTTAAACTTGATCCAGAAAAATGCATTTTTGGAACATCTGAGGTGAGGCATTTGGGTTTTGTTATCTCAAAAGATGGTGTCAAACCAGATCCAGACAAGGTAAAAGCTTTGCGAGAATGGCCTGTGCCAAAGACGGTCAGGGACGTCAAGTCATACCTTGGATTCGCAGGTTTTTACCGACGTTTTGTGCCTAAATTTGCTCAGATTGCTCGACCACTGTTCAACTTGACAGCTGGTTATGTACCATCCAAGAAAAAGAAGAAAAAGATGAAGGGAGACCAACCAACACTGAATTTGTCATCAGACATATCACATCTGTGGGGAAGTGAGCACCAAGATGCTTTTGAGAAATTGCTTGAAATCTTGTCTTCGGAGCCGGTTATGGGGATAGCAGACAAGTCAAAGACTTTCAGTTTGAATTGTGATGCAAGTGGTTTTGGACTAGGAGCTGTTCTGTACCAATACCAGAATGAGCAGCAGAAAGTCATTGCCTATGCGAGTAGGGGCTTAAACAAGACAGAGTCAAATTACCCCGCACATAAGCGAGAATTCTTAGCCCTCAAGTGGGCACTTGAAAAGTTCCATGACTATGTGCTAGGTTGTAAAGTCATTGTGTATACAGATAACAATCCTTTGTGTTACGTCTTAAAGACGGCAAAACTTGATGCAACCAGTCACAGATGGTTAGCTGGACTGTCAGTGTATGATCTAGAGATTAGGTACAAAAAGGGATCAACACATATAGATGCCGACTCACTGTCTCGCCTCCCACAAGAACCAACAAAAGAAGATGATGAGTATCTGAAAACCAAAGAAAAGATTGACTTTCTGTTAAGTAAGGCTAAGCCAGTTGAAGACGACTGCGGGGAAAGAACAGAAATCAAGCAATGTGAACTACAAGCTGTATGTCAAGCTCATGGGATTTATGAAGCAAATAGCAACAGGTTGGGAATAGAAGCAACAATGGAAAATGGTGCTGAACTGGGAAAAGATCTGCATAATGAATTTTCTTTCCCAGCTGTAGACCAGATTTTGAAAGATCCCACCAAAATCCCTGATGATATATTAGAACCTGACGTAATAATTGATGCTGTGACCCAAAAAGAATGGCGACATTTGCAACGAGCAGACAATGAAATAGCAGTAGTCATCCAGCATTTAGAAGCAAAAAAGAGACTAGATATGAAAAATCAACAAGAAGGTTCTGCTGCTCTTCGCATTTTTGCTAGAGAACAAGGAAAATTACATCTCAAACAAGGAGTTTTGTATCGTAAAACAGTGGATGTGCATGGACAACCTGTTGAACAGTTAGTGATACCCAAATCGCACAGAGAAGAAGCAATGAAGGGAGTTCACGAAGATCTATTTCACACCCACTTTGATGGTGCTATCCGGCAGGCTAGGAGAAGATATTTCTGGCCTTTCATGGCCACTGATTTGAAGAAGAGGATTGAACGTTGCATGAGGTGTAAACGTAGTAAAGCGCAACCACAGAGAGCAGAAATGCATTCATTGACTTCAACATACCCGTTGCAACTATTATCTATTGATTTTCTAACCATTGAGCTTAAAGGTGTGAAACAGAACATTTTGGTTGTCATGGATCACTTTACTAAATTTGCACAAGCTTTTCTAACCAGAGATCAGACTGCCAAGACTGTTGCAGCTACTCTGTGGAGCAAATTCTTTATGGTGTATGGTTTTCCAAGCAAAATCCTGACAGATCAAGGGAGAGATTTTGAATCGGAAATGTTGAAAGAAGTATGTAGGATAGCAGGGATTGATAAGGTGCGTACATCATCCTATCATCCACAAAGTAACCCTGTTGAACGTTGGAATCGTACTCTGATTGGCATGCTACGCACCTTAGAGGATGATCAAAAGAAAGACTGGAGAAAATATTTGCAACCAGTGGTACATGCGTACAATTCTTCCATCCATGAAAGTACAGGTTTCAGTCCTTATTACCTTTTCTTCGGGCGACACCCAAGATTGCCAATTGACCTGGCTTTTGGAATTAATCTAAACAAGGGTGTCCAAACAACCAAACAGTATGTAAGAGAACTGAAGCGAACCTTAGGAGAAGCTTACCAACGTGCGCAAGACCAAATGAAAAAGACGGCTCAACAAAACAAAGCAAGGTATGATGTCAGAGCACATGCCGCAGATTTAGAACCTGGAGACAGAGTCCTTGTAAGAAGATTGGGACCAAGGCTGGACTCAAAAGTCTGCGACAGGTGGGAGAAGGACGTATACACGGTAGTTTCCAAGTCACATGGACTACCAGTGTACACTGTAAAACCAGAAAGAAGTTCAGGGCCTGTACGGACTTTGCACAGGAATGTATTGCTGCCAATAGGTATGCTAGGTGAAGAATTTGAAGAAGAGAAGACAGAACCAGAGCGGATAGCAAAAAGACAGAAAGGTCCAGATAGGGAGGAAAGTTGTCCTGCGTATCAAGAGGAT